>VNJV01016075.1:0-10187 GCA_008042635.1 Drosophila nikananu | reverse complement strand
TGACTTGTGAGTCCGACCAGAAGTTAATGCTTTCAAGCTCCAATTTGTTAAGCAAAGGAGATACTTGAGACCATAATTTGGCCAGCAGATGCGCTGCACAGAGCTCGAGCCTTGGAATTGACTTTGTTTTTAGTGGGGACACTCTAGACTTTGCGGGTAGAAGTCTTGATAACCTATTTGTCCCAGCCACGGTACGAATATAAATGCAACAGCGGTAGGCGTGGCTCGATGCATCAGCAAATCCGTGGATTTCAACAGTGTCATAGCCAGACAGACAGATATATCGAGGAATGGAGATCTTGTCAATTGCTAGTAAATTCTGTTTAAATTCGTTCCAACTGGTATTCAAGTTCATGGGAACCGATTCGTCCCAATATAATTTCTGTCACCACAGTTCCTGAAGCAAGATTTTTGCTCGTGTAACTAATGGACATAATAATCCCAAAGGGTCAAACAAACGAGCTGTGACGGACAAAATGTTGCGTTTAGTTGGTGGTAACGACTGAAACGAATCCTCCAAGATATAATGAAACGCATCATTTTGAGGGTTCCATCTCATCCCAAGCGTTTTAACGGACTCAGACGCGTTAAATATAAGAGGTTTTTTATGATCCCTGAGTGGCCATCAAACTTGGGTGATTTGTTGCCCATTTGGCTAGATGAAAACCCCCTAACTCCAAAACCTTCGTCACTTCTCTGCGAATTAACTCCAACTCTGTCATACTGTTCGCTCCTGTTAGCATATCGTCGACATAGAAGTCGCTTGAAATCACCTCTGATGCAACAGGATGTGACTCAGCGTAAACTTTTGATAGCTCAAAGAGGCAGCGGATGGCCAGAAACGGAGCAGAGGCTGTCCCATAAGTGACAGTGTTGATTCGATAGGTTTGGAGAGCTTGCGTCGAACTTTCCCTCCACACGATAAGTTGGAAATCTCTATCATCATTTGCAATGTTAACTTGCCTATACATCTTTGAGATATCAGCCGTCAAGGCATATTTGTGCAAACGAAATCTTGCTAGAATAGCGTAAAGCTCCCTCTGAATAGTTGCACCCACCATTAGAGTCTCATTTAATGCGATCGAGGTTGACGTTTTACTTGAAGCGTCAAAAACAACTCGCAACTTTGTGGTGCTACTATCAGGTCTCAGGATACATTGATGTGGAATCTAATAGTGTTTCTCTGGAGGAGGTGTGGGAAGCAGTGACATGTGCCCAAGGTTAAAATACTCTCTCATAAACTCTTGATACATGTCATGTAACTCGCGATTATTTGCAAGCTTGCGTTCCAATGCAAGAACTCTGCGCTTTGTCGTTTCGAAGGATAAGCCTAAGACACTTGGATCTTTTTTAAATGGCAACTTCACCTCAAAACGACCAGACGATAGCCTGTGTACGGTTTGCTCAAAGTGCTGCTCGCAAGCAATTTGTTCAGCTGTATAAACAGCCTTCGATCTCTCTGGAACGTGTTCTAGTTCCCAAAATCGTTCCACCAGAGAGTCGAGAGAACTTACATTTTCATTGCCAAAGACGCTGCATACCTGAGCGTTCTTCGATGCGCGTTGAGTAAACTTTCCCGAAACAATCCATCCTAGTAAAGTTTTCTGAAGTGAAGGATGTTCGGAACCCAATTTTATTTGGCCTACGCTCAAAAGATCGAAAAAGGATTCTGCACCAATCAGTAAATACACTTTTGGGGGCTTGGGAAAACGAGGGTCTGTCAGTTCGATGTTTGCCGGAATTTTCCATTGGGCACAATTGACTTCGTGATCGGGTTGATACGATGAAATTGATCTTAACACCCAAAAATCGGTAGCGAAACTATGAGCATTGACGCGAGAATGGACTGACGTGTGGACCTTGTGCCGTACAACCGAGTCGTTCTTCCCTACAGTAGTAGTGATATTCAGATATGATTCTTGCCTGTGTAAGCGCAAACGCTGTGCTAAGTCCTCTGCAATAAAATTGATTTGAGATCCTGAATCTAACAGCGCTCGTGCTAATTGAAACTGTCCAAATCTATCCCGTACTTTAACGACAGCAGTGGCAAGAATAACTTGATCAGTACTGGCAACATGACAACATGGCGCTTGAGGAACTGATCCCGACGAAAATGGTTGCTGCTCTACCCCGTATCTGTGAAGAAGTGTGTTATGAGGTTGTTGCTTTGCACTTCTTCATGACCTGGATGACCTGGACTTAAACAATTTATGCACAACCGATTGTGTTTGGTAAAATCGAACCGCTGAATCACCGATAAAGCCATGAAAGGTTGACAACTGCCTAAACTGTGATTTGGGGCTGAGCAATATCGACACTTTGATTCCGGTTTGCGGTCTGTCTGTGTGCATGAGAAGGAGGATTTGAAATATCCCTTATTGGAAGCTTGGCTAGGCTTCCCTTTACTTTTGGTTGACTCCTCAGCAGCTAAATGCTGGTATCTTCGATTCAACTGAATCGCACAATCGGACCATGTCGGTAGCGTGTTATAATCTAGCTGTTCCTCAAGTCTGGATTTTGTAGTGTGATCTACCTTGGACATTGCAATGTGAATAAAAATTGCGTTATTTATGTCCTTTTCACTACCCAATGACTGTAACGATGCATACAGAGCCGATATTTCATCAATAAGAGACCTCAAGCCTGATGCAGATGGTTTCGATACTTGAGGGAGGTCAAACAATTGAGAAATTGTGTCGAAAAAAATCAAGCATTTGTTGTCGTAAACATTTTTTAGACTAGCCAAAGCCTTCTAATAATTTAAATCTGAAATTTGAAACGCCTTAACAGTTCCTAATGCATCGTCGGTTAGGCATGTTAGCAAATGGTTGAATTTTTCGATATTTGTTAGAGACGGGGCGATATGCACTAAGCTCTCGAAAAGACTTATAAAATTTTTAAAGTCGGAATGTTTTCCACTGAATTTGGGCAAATTCATTTTTGGTAGATACGACGAATGACGACACCCACTGTTATCCCCATGACTAAGTCTCGGAGCCTCGACTCGACTCATTGCGGACCGATATAAAGCCTTTATGATTATGCACATATCCTCGACAGACGCTCTTAAATCATTTCCTGGGTTTAGCACATCGATGTCTGACTGAATATCCATTAATTTTTCACAATATGTTTCGAGAAGTTGCATTCGGTATTCCAGTTGAAAACTATCGAACGAAATAGTTTTTTCCTCAAATGCAGTTTTCATACGTCCAATATCGCTCATAACCCTATCGTGTTTTTGCATAGCCACTATTAATTTAGAATTAAGCTTTGCCGATACTTCCTTTTCTTTTTCCATTTTGAAATTAATTAATAATTAATTAATTAATAATAAAGGTAATCCAAATACTAACAATTCCAATTCCAATTTCCGAAACAAGGGTTAAATCCTCCTCGTAAATGCGCACGTAATTATATGGGCACTTAACCTATTTTTAATCGATGACCAAATATAATAAATTTGATGATTTCCAAATTCAAATTCAAACAATAAATTTTATTGGGTTATACAAGGGATAAGGTGCACAAGAACCACCGAAATGCACAAAATATGTGGTATGTATGTGTATGTACTATTGATGGGTAAAACCAAAGCCGAAAAATTCACAAATTTGAATTTTATTTTGACACAAAAACTGTCCGAAATATTTAAGTGGATCCCGTACGGGTTAAAGATGCCCACAAACACCGCCGAAAAATTCAAAAAATGTAATACAATTTTCTAAGTACGAATATCTCCATATAAATCGAATTAATGTCCACGCAAATGCATAAATGTATACCGTGTTTATAGAAGACAAATAATTGCTCTGCAACTGCACAAAAAGGAAACGACGTTGGCGGCAAACTGGCGTTATGTAAATGTATGTATGTAGGTTTACTTTAATTTTACAGTTTGACCGTATGTATATCACGCACATAAATTTCCCCAAATTTTCACAGAAATTAACACCATAAGTTTTGTCAAAGGCAGTTCACTTTTTATTTTATATTTTTATTTGGGGTGGTGGTTTATTTAGGATTTAAATTGGTTGTCCAATTTACCACATATGCCAAGAATTTTTAACGCACACAATACACACATAAAGTAAAGTGCTTTTTATTTTTATTTTTGGCACTGAATACCTGGTTATTATTTGGCATAATTTCCAAATTCCACCAGCTAGGTTTATTCGCCAACAACAAGAAAAACAGAACAAGTGCCGAGACGACGAAAAATGCACTATTTTGTTAGTTTTTCCACTCGCGAAAATTATAAAATTGCTAGCCGTAGTCCCTGTTCGGGCGCCATGGAAAATCGGGAAAGTTTTCCCGAAGAAAATATGTTAAAGATGAGACTGACGGCTAGCAGCCTAGCTGGGGAATTTCCACTGCGAGGGGCGAAGAGGAAGAAAACGAGAAGACGAGACGTTTGTTTCCAAGTTTTATTAGGCGGGCGCAGCCAGCAAGTTCGACATCAGTTTTTTGACTCTTTTTCACGAGCAGCATCCGACTGTTCTGACCCGACGAAGGGCGAAAGCTTATCAGGTTGATCCAAGCCACTCAACTATCCGCTAGCTTGAGTGCACTGATAAGCTTTTTACAAGTCGTTTGTTTACATTCATGTGTTTACATTTCATTTCATTTCAAATTCATTTAACAATACTAGGCATACATATAACTTATATTTAACAATAACAACTTAAACTACTGCTCCAACAAGCACAATTAGCTGATTAGGTCGCGGATGCCGTAAGAGTTTTATAAATTATTATCTTATTCTGATCTATGCACTTCTGTACTAGGGAATCGGCGGAAAGAAAAGAACTTTTTCGGGACACATGCGGCTTGGGTCGGAAAAGATAGTTTTTTATCATCGATAAATCGATTGAAAAGATCAGCCGTCAACTTTGATCAACTGATTGTTATCAACTAGGGCTGGAGAGGGAGTTCGAATATCGTATGGCGCGTAGGCCGCGTGATATGTTTCGATTTCTTTTCCTGATAACATTTCTAATAAATAAAATGCATTACCTAATTTCTTTTTGATTCTACACTTTGAGAATTGATGGCCTAACTTCTTATTGTAATTCTGACTAAAATTGCTTAAGAAAAAGTTTCGCTTAAAGACTTCTTGTCTTTCTCTATATATAGAACAGGGCTAGCTCTTAGGTTGTATTGCTTAATATTCGTTTCATATGCCTTACGGCTATTCTTTTGTATGTCTTCCCGTAATAATGCTAATTGGTCTACTCTATCCAAACGAGTATGTTCCTCTAGTAGAGATAATTGTTTCAAGAGCTTATAATCGGACCCCTGGTTAATCATGTTAAAGCCAAACAGAGCTTTATTCGGAGAACAACCTAAGGACTGATGCAAAGCCCAGCAAAGAGCAGACGAGATACTCGTTAAGTTCAAATCCCAGTCTGTTTGATCTTCTCGCAGATATGATCGTATGGCTGACAATAAAGAACGATTGACTCTTTCCGCCGCATTACTTTGCGGTGAATAAAGAGCGGTACAAACATGACGAATGCCCCATTTGGTTAACATTGCATCGAATTCCTTAGCCTTGAACTGGAATCCGTTGTCACTAATTAGTGTCTCTGGTACTCCAAATTCACAAAAAATTCGTTCGCATAAAAAGGTATTAATGGCTGCAGTAGTGAATTTTTTAAGTAGACAGAGCCAATGATATCGGCTGAAATGATCTAGCACGATTAGCAATCCGGTATATTCTCTTTTACTACGTGGATAGGAGCCGAGAATATCAACGTATAACCGTTGGAAGGGTCTGGTTGATGCACTCTGCTCTTCCATGGGTGGTCGTAAAATTTTGTTGGGTGCTTTGGTCTGTTTGCACATTTCACACTAATTTATATAATTGCGAACTTCTTTCGACAATCCTGGCCAAAAAAGATTTCGTCGTAGTCTCTCAATAGTCTTTTGTATTCCTCCATGTGCAGAAACGACACTATTATGAGCCTGCCAAATAGCAGGAGCTCGTAGTTTTTCTGGGACCCAGAGTTTCCAACTATCAGCTTCTTGTTCTATATTCCCTGTTGGATGGTTAGTTCGTATGTATACGAATTTACCATGGACTCGCAAATCTGGAAATTTATCTACGTTTTCTTCTATTCTATAGCGTCTTCATCTACTGCGTAGACACGGTAAGTTATCTCTTTGGATTTCAACTTGTGTTCTACCGATTTTACCGATATCCTGCAGAAAACGTTCTCTCTTTTGAACGAATTTTCTAAGGTGTTCTAAGGAGAATATGTCTTTAAACAGCAACCTCTCTTTCATATCAGAAAGAAAATTACCCTGTACGAATTCAATTAACTCATTTTCTTCAAAATGAACTGAGAGTTTATCCATACGGTTGCAAATGGATTCGTAAAAGGTATCAAACGATTCGCCATGTCTTTGTTTACGCGCGCGAATTTGTTCGCATAGCTCTGTCATTGATCGACTTTCTTTGTATTGGGAGCGCAACGCAATAGCAAACTGTTGCCAGTTAAGGTTCTCTGTTTGTTTATGCATTCGCCAAAACCAAGAACTAGCTTTTCCAACTAACAGCTGATGAACATTTCGGACAAGTGCATCAAAATCATTATTGAGATGCTCTCGAGTCAACACTTGTATTCGGTATAAAAATCCTTCAAAGCGCACCCCCCACTTCTAAATAATATCTGTGACTTTATTGGTTGCGAGAATGGATGAAGTATGAGAAATAGGACTTTGGTTACCCAAGGACGGTCTTTCTGGCTGTCTATTTTCTTGACTATTTCTGATCGATAAAGATTGCATCATCTGCCTAACAGTTTCTCTAACTAAACTCTCAATTTCCGGTTGCGACCATTATCTTCATTAAGATTGTCGTCACTCCGATTGAATCTTCTTGAAGGTCTGCCTCGGCGTACATTTCTTCGATTTGCAACACCTCAGTCCATATTGTTGAAGTTGCCCCTGGCACCTCGATTATTTTCGGCAGCCGCAGTTACTGGGCTTATGTTCGGTATTAAGTCTTGTTGCTACAGAAGATCTCCTGCCACTGGGAGAGTTTCTCCTAGTCTAGCTGTCTAGCAACTGATCGAGTATGGGGACGGTTATTCTGTTTTTCCTGTGAGCCAGTTCTCGACTCCGGAGAGCAATCTCCAATAACTACTTTAACCTCCTTTAACAGAATTTTGGTAAAGCACATTCGTTTTCTTTGTCAGGGTGAAATCTATTATCAACGCACGTTTTATGAAATATATGCTTACAAGGGGTGATCGCACAAGGCTGTTTATTGGCTAGTGGATCTCCGCAAAGCAAACACACCTCCTGCACAGTCATTGGGGCTAAACCTCTATCGGAACTATGATGAATTGGCATATTGTTTCTGTTAAGTTCTTTGTCTTTGTTTGTAATACGTTCTCATATGTTTCTTTCTTTTTGTATGTTATGTTTTTATTAATATTTATTTTATATTCTTCGCTTAGACCTTGTTCTTTGGGGAAATGATAATTTGATCTTCCTTTATCCTGGTTACCACATATCTCAATTTTAAAATTGGTGTTTATTTCTTTATTTATATTTTAAAGTATGCTTGGGCTATTTCCTTTACCTAGAATGATTTTTCTGTAAACCTTTACGTTAAGCCAGTTGCAGATCAGAATTAAATGACATAGGTACACTTACGCATACTCTAGGTATTCCAGTCAATACGAAGTTGCAAACAACCAACCGATAAACAGTTTCCTCACTCCGTTGATGATACTTAATGAAGTTACACTGCAGTTTAGTACACCATACCCCCCTTTCGGTCGTAAAAGTCCACTTTCGCAAACCTACGATGTCCAGAAAGTATCGAGTATAATTATCCTAGTTAGTACAGTTCACTACCAGTAATTTATCATTCGAAAACAAAACGAGCTATCCTTCTAGTGAGTTTGAGTTTTCTTTTTATACAGCAAGTTAATTGAGTTATTTAATGTTTGACGATCCTGCTCTTACCTTAACTTAACGATGTTTTGTTTCTTAGAAAATCCAAATGTAATACACACGGTTCCAATTATTTATATTGGTCGATATTACTCAGCTCTTGCAAATAATTCGAAATCCGAAAAAAATAAAGTAACTGTGTCATTTATCAAACTTACAAGACCACTGGGCTTACTAAATGAATCTATAAGTAGGTAGAATTCAAATATCGTAGCAGCCCCACGTTGGGCGCCAAAAATGTATGTAATGAAATGTGTGAGTGCATGTTTGTTCATATACACTGTAAACAAAATTCCGTACAACGGTCAAAAGTGTACAAAACTAAATCTCTCAGGCCAGCAGAGTGTACAGCGGAGCGGTGTTATTTCTAGCTCTTCCGGAATAGGGGAGTTTTTGCTGAATCTGCTCCTGACATTACAGTAAAAATATTTATAGAGTCCCTGTCTGAAACTAATAAGCCATCCGATCATGGCGAAAATACCAAAAGCAAATATTCGAACCAAAAGACTAAAATAAAAGCGAAAGGGAAATATGTGAAACAACAGGATTAATTTTGTGGCGTCTTAGATGAAGTTTGGCGCACAAAAAGTCGCTACCCACCCTACCAATGCCTTTGACCTTTAATTGTTAACAAAGACCCCATATTGTAGCCGATCAAATAATTCAAATCCCCAGGTCGCGAAAGAAGTTAATCTACTCACTCATAATGGTGCGGATCAAGATATGAAATACATAATGATTTATTCTATAACTTTCAGAAAGCCACACGTAAACTAAATTACAGATGTATGGCATGATTACGATTGCGTTCTTTCATTATTAATTACTTATTCAGAATTAATTAAGAATAATAAGAATTAATATTTAAATAAGAGGTCTATTTTAATATACTATATAATTTGCATTTGATTTTAAGGTATAGATTTGTTTGGGTCTCATAGTTGCCTTCGTTACTATTTTCTTACATATGCATGGTTAATTACTAAGTGCCTCGTTCCTAAGCATATCATCATATATCATCTTAGTTAATGATCATCAAATATCGTCATTACGATAACAACAACAACACGAATTGGGCAATGAAAAGCGAACGGAGAAGAGAATGAGCGTTATCAATTAACTAAAGCGAGATTCCCGATGCGAACTTTCGTAACGATCATTATTAAATCCAATTATTATTATATTCTTTTATGCTTAACTGCAAAACAAAAACAGATCACGAACGGAGCTTAAATGCTCATTATTGTCGGCCGTGTCGATTGAATTGGGCACTATACAACAGACATCCTCAATCCTCGTTGAAGGCCTTCACGATGACAGGGATGAAGAGCTGTTTGCATGTTTAGAGGGGGTTAACTTAATATGAATGATTTGTTTTGGGAGTTCTAATTTCTCTACTTTATGACTGCATTTTTCTTGATTTGCTTATTTTTATCCTAGCTTTTACTATGTCTCTCTTCACCTTCTCCGCCTGCGTTTATGCGTTCTGCAGCTACATCTTTATAATTGTTTACATTTTTGTGGCAGAGGAGAAAAGAATATGCTCAGAAAAACTTGAGCTTTTACATTTTCAACAAAAGCACAAACACTAGCCGATAAGTTTCAATAAACAGCATCTGTCGATCCTGGCCTGGCGAGGATTCCTCCCTCGACGCAGCTATGGGCGTGGCCCCTCCCTTCGCGCTGCTCAACCGCCTTGAAGAGCGCGGGTAGGGAAACAACAACAAGCGACGATGTTAAAGCTTGGTTTGTGTTGCCGCGAGCGCGCTAAAAATAGCTGCTGGGTTGAAAGGGTTTTCCACTCGACCTTTTGAAAGGCACGAACGGAACCTTTTAACAAGGAATGACTGTAAGAATTGAGTTTTTAGGGGACCGAAAGTTTTCGTTAATCTAAGACTATTTACCAATGATGAAAATTGTAGGTAAAGCTGCTGTATGCTTGACTATTATAGTTCAAGTTAATCCTTAGGCCTGTGTAAGGATGCGTTTGGCTAGGGTCGGCGTCTCAGTCCGCCCAGGATCCTCTTCAGATAAATTTATTATCTTAGAGACAGTTGAGGGGGGGTATCATATTGTTATATGTAGTAAAACCTGGTTCGGGTCACTGAGCTCAGGGCTTGGATGTAAATCGAGGCATGTTTATAGGATGTTACGGTTAGAAAACCCACAAATCTCCGCTGCTGCTGAGGAAAACTTGCCGAAACATGCCCGGTTACGCA
>VNJV01016074.1:0-19445 GCA_008042635.1 Drosophila nikananu | reverse complement strand
ATGGGTCGAAGACGGCGAAAGAGCGAAACCGGTACATAAACAAAAATGAAGGAAAAACGAGAGGAAATCGAAGGTAAAAATACCCTGTAGACATAATTATTGAAACAATATTATATGTAAACTTAAAATAATTGTAGAATGATGCCTGTTTGTAATAATTATAGTTGATATATCTTCTTTTGTCTTGCTTACAGAAAAATACCAGTTTTTATTACTTTTCCTTTATAATGAAATGTTTCATGAAGAAATTAAAAGTTTTTTTTTTGACATTATTGTAATGATTTTACACATCCTTCAAATAAATTTAGTCATATTTATACATATTTGAAAGGCTTTTCCACCAGGAATGAATATACCCTTTTCTTAGAGCTGCCCAAATGACTCTGTTTTCTTATGCTCGCTAGCTGTTGGCATTTTGTACTCACGATTTTATGGTGCAGCGCCGAGAGTTCGCGCTCGGTGACCCGTCGGCTGGCGGCCTCCCGGCGGCGCTGGCGAAACTGGCTGTACTTGTAGGCGAGCATCACGCCGGGCAGGGCCAGTGCCTCCAGCGGGGACTTGCGGCCGAAGGGCATCCTACAGCTGGGCTCGGCTCTGTTCTGCTTTGCTCAGCTCGGTTCCTTGGGTTCCTTGAGGAGCGACTCCTCGGGGTATTTCTTTATTTTTTTTTGGGGGGCTCTTCTAGTCGCCCTTTTAGTCGCTTCGGCTGGGAGTTACTTGTGGCGAGTTAAGATATTGCTTGCTGGTTTTCATACACTTGGCACTTTGCTCTGCGGCGCGAGTACGCGGGGACTTCTCCTTTGACTTTGACTCTTAGCAGCGTCTGCGTCTCATTATGTAATCACAACATGGACACGAACAACACGGCACTGGCAGCATTTCGCTCGGCACTATTGGACCTCTGCCCATGCTTAAAGTCGTATTTGGCTTTCACTTTTCTTTTTCCTTCGCATGCTGGGTCTGTGTTTTTCCCAATTGCCGCTGATGAGCTGCAATCAATTTTGCATCCTGCAAAAATTTGAATTGGGATTCGATGATTGCAAATCGAGTGTTCATCAAGGGCTTTGATTTCGAAAAAAATTTAATGTTTCCACCAAAGCAAGGAAATGGGAGCTATTTTGAAAAAAAAGTTTTTTGAGGAAGTTCAGAGTGAAAACTATACATTAAGTTTGGCTGTTTCTTAATGAAGATGGTCCAGAATATGATATTTTATTTCTTATTAAGTGATTTGCCTGCTAACTGAATTTTAGCGATTTCAAATTATTTATATGAGAATCAACAAGAAAGCTATATTTCAAGCTGACAATATTTATACACCGAAATAACAAATATCAGTCATCTTTTCTCTCTTTATCTTTATCCAAAATCACCTGGGATTTTCCACATACTGTTTTCATACCATACACACTTCAATGCCCATAAATAAATAGATGTATCAAGACCCTGGGGCAATGCTGCTTTCACTTTCTCTATTCTCCCTGGACCATATTTCACACCTGACTGTCACACACATCAATTTGGCTGATGAATTTCGCTAAACTTTCAGTGATATATACGGCAAGATTTCAATGCTCCCACAGGGGGATGACACTTTAATAAAGCAAAGTGACGGGATTCCTTGAAGACTTTGAACACTAATCGCCAAAAACTGGAATTAAAGGCGCACAGCGATCATTAATTACAATTACATGACGGAAAACTGACACAAAGGCAGAATCACAGGGGTTGACACGTAAAATTTGCCGACTGATTACAGGCTCTGTGCCCTTTATTTATAATAGTGTGTTCGGGGGGGGAGGTGATGTGTGTGCGGAATCTGGTCTGTGCTGGCGAAGATGTGGCACTGTTATTACACCGTAACTGAGAGTTGGCCCACGTGCACTTGGGGCCAACGCAGAACGGTGAATGTCGCAGAGCAGCATTGCCAATTTCCCACTCGACCGTTGTGGAAGCTGCGTGAGCTTGACGCGTTTTTCCAGCAGAGAGAGAGAACGAGATGTGTCACTTCCAATGCCTCCTCGGACACGTTTTGTTTACGCTCGATGCTGGTGCCCAAAATCAAACAACTTTGGCCCCCAAAAGGCCAGGTGAGTCAGCTTCTAATTGATCAGCGGCTACGTCACAACAGCCACCAGCGGCGACAGGTGAAAGACAACCGTTTGCAGCGAATTAACTCACGAGATGAAGATGATAGTTTTTCGCGTTACGTATACGCCGCGTATGCTGCCGTATTGTACAACCTGCACCGTAGCGCCTGCGAGTGCGACTGCCTGCAAGGATTTTCCAGAGGCAATTTTTTGGGATAGTTTTCCCTTTTGGCTGGCTGGCGCAGGCGCTTTTGCCCGCTTGCCGGCGACTTTTTGGTATAACAGATTGCGTATACGACCCGTGCTCCACCGCCTCTCCCTCAGCCATGTTGCCAATTTATTGTTTACTCCGCTTTCACACACTCTCTCTCTCTCTCTGTCTCTCTTTCTCTCAGTCCGGCAGTCAGACAGTCAGCCTGTCAGTTAGTAGTATTTTATTTTGCTTTCCTCTCCACGTCACGACATTGCCGAGAGCCGTATAAACAAATCACAAAGTTTGAGGGCAGCTTTCGCCACAAGTTTTTTCTTCAACGGATATTGCGTCCAGTTTGCCACTGTTTTGTTGCGGTTTTGTCCGCTCGAACAATTGTGTTCGTTCAATTTTATGTGCTACTGTTAATTATGGTCGGCCATTTGGCCCTTGTTCGGCTAATTGCTGCGGTTTTTATCACGTCCGATTTGCGATTTGCTGTGCTGGCAAATATATTTGCATCTGGCAGAGTCAAGGAATGCATATGCCGCGAATGTAACTGCATTATATACGTATAGGAGTTTTTACAGGGTATTCAAGGCTGTCAGGGAAATTTTTCTGACCCTATAGATCATATATATTCCTGATCAGCTCTAAACAGCCGAGTCTACCTATCCATGGTAAATTAAAAAAATGTTTAAAATATAGCAAACATCATTTAAATTGCCAACAATTAATGAAAAATGTAATTTAAAAAGTTGTAAGCCCAAAATTAAAATGTTGCTTTGCTAACCATATAAAACTTAACCCAGATCAGGGCTCCGAATTGAAATTGGTACATTTATGACTTAGGTATGATCGTTTTCGAATTCGATAAAAAGGTAAAGTATACATACAAGCCTCTACCTCCCGAAGTTAGCTTCACTTCCTGTTCTAGACAGTGTTTCTCTATGTGATTTTTAAAAATTTTAAATATCCATGCATTTAAAATGTCATTTTTTTGAAGATGACGTTCATGCACAAGATACAAGCCTTAATAATAACAGGTAAAGTTCATTGCGTTTGCATGATTATAATATTTTTCAATAAATATAAATGAATTTGAAGGAATTTAATTCTTTGTTTAATTATTTTAATTATTAATTAAGGTTTGAGAAAGGTTAGATACTTAAAGAAGAAGATAATGAAATGATTTTGATAGCCACCAATCTAAGAAAATGGTTACTTATATAAAAATGGAATGAAAATATGGATTTTCTAATTTTAATAACTTAAATTGATACATGCTGGTCTTATTGAATTAGGTAAGTAATCGTTTGCTTCAGTAGCAATACACAAATTATTTAAATATAAAAAAAAATATATATAAGAATATATTTTATCTTTTTCAAACTGTCACAGAAAACATATAAAATAAATTAAGATATCGTGTCAACTAAAAAACGTTGATTAATAATTTATTTAATTTAATAACATGGTTATTATTTCCCTATTCAAATTGAATTACGTTTCTCTCCGCAATCATCGCCGGAAGCCCATCCTAGTTAGTCACTCACCACGGGCACAGGTGCTCTGCAGATCAATAGGTGTTAAGGGCGCAGGTCAGCAACAACAAACACAACAAAAATCGGCTAACAAGTAGCCAAGTGAAATTGCCAAATGTTTGGGACGTGGGAAAAGCAAGGCCTAGCGCAAAGGCAAATGAAAGCACAGCAAAGTCAGAGCCAAAGTAAATAACTGGAAGTCAAAGTCAAACAACAGAAGGTGTTATACACAGAGAGCGGTGGCTCTTTGGGAGAGGCAGGGAAAAAGAGAACCTGAGAGAGAGAGAGAGAGAGAGAGCGAGGAAACTCGCTCCTTGCGGCTTGGCCTGCTTTTGTGAAATTGCAAAGAGGGAAAAGAGCAGAGGGGAAAACTGTTTGGCGACGCCATGGAAATGATGACGTAAATTGAAAGCCAAAGCTGCCACGGCAACGGATTCTATTTGCAACTCCCCCCGGCAATCCTGCTCCTGCCACCGCTGCCACCTGCTCTTCCGCCCTTCAACCGACAGGTGTTCAGCAGCAGTAGTTCTGGGCAATCTCTGAGTGCATATTTGTCGACTCACTGAGTGCACTTCTGAGATACAGATACGCGTGCCGTCGCAGATGCAGATACTCGTACTTTGACTTGGACTTGCCGTAATGACATTCCGCTGACAAAGGGCTTGCATTTCCGCTTAAATGCATTTCCCAACCCATTTTCTGAACCATTTTCAGAAACATTTTCCCTTTGCTTTATTTTCTTCGCTATCTTTTTTTCTTTTTGTTGAGTTATTTCGGTTTGAATTTCAGCTAACCGCAGCGGAGAGAGAAAACTGAACCGAAACAGAAACACTAGCACAGCTTTTAGTTTGTTTGCCTTGCCAGCATGTCCTTCTGTGTCCTGTGTGCACTTTGTGTGCTCAATTTTGCGTTTTCTATTTCTATTTTTAGAACCTGCACGGTGGCGGGGGCAGGGGGGGTGCGAGCTGTGGGCGGTGGAAGGCAGGCGGCACACATCAATCATGGTGAAAATATGCCCCGGCAGCAATTGCATAAATTAATCAGCACTGCCAGTGTATAAATACACAATCGTCAAGCAAACTTCCGCACCTACTACACTTAGGGAAATTAAATCAGAATATTTGAAGACATACAAAATATGAACAACTAAGGGAGTATAAGGGAAAACTAAGGAAAAGCTAAATATTATAAGAAATTAATGTTAAAAGAATTTTCTCTGTTTAAATACAAGGTTAAGTTTATTATATTTACTTTATAATATGAGTTATCCTTCTGTTTACTTTCAAATAAATTTAAAAGTTATCCTCTTAATTCTTGAAGTGCATTCACCAGAGGCAGCTATTTTCCTGCTCCCGATTCACACACACACATTCTGCACCCCTTCTGTGCATTGACGTCACTGCTGCTGCTGCTGCTGCTGTTGCAGTTGTCCTGAGCGATGCCACTGAGGATGATTATGTTTGTCTTCTGGCTAGGTAAGCACCTTCTTGACCTTCCCCAAACTGTTTACACTTATCGCTGGCAAGGGCCCCTACAATACCGAGACTAGGGCTCTCGGCTTCAGTTCTGGGGTCCTCGGTTCGATTGACAGCCGCCTGCTGACGAGTGGCTCGTCCTGGGAGAAGATTGGGTGATGCATGCCTCATCGGAGCTTCACTAACTGAATCAGCTCGGAGCAAGGATGATGGGAACTGATTATCCCGATGGGGCGAGGGGTCGCTCCTCAAACAAATACGAGTGCATAACATTTACGCAAGGTCCCTTGGGGATAGTTATGTGCCCTTTAAAACTTGCCAAGCGATAAACGATTATTGTGACAAGCGATGTCTTTGAAATCTGGTTTGTATAAGTAATTGCATTCATGTCTAAAGGTTGTATAATTAAATGCTTACAGAGTTAAATATGATTAAGCATTTGAATGTATTTAATAAAGATTGTAGCAAACAGTTGACTTCCTTTTGAGTTTTTTAAAAATTTCTATTTTAATTTTTGCAATTTATCCCAATTGATTTAAGAGAGGGATATACCTTTGATTAACTACCTAAAATGCAAATAAAATTCTTTAAAATTGTCTTTTTAATAAGCGCAACTAGTTGCGACTTTTTTTATTGCTAGAAATAAAAACATTATAAGAAATTAAATGCACCTTTCGCCTAATAAATAGCAAACGTTAATCACTTTAAAAATATCCTGATTTACTATATAAAGTACAATTTTATTTTAATAATGTTCAATTTATATTATAAATTTTAATACTTTGGAATTTCTACATTATTTTCAACAAATCAAATACAAAATAAATTGATAATTGAACATACTGAAGTCAAATAAAGATCCTCAAAGTCTTTGCTGATTTTTTTGTAATTGTAAGAATTTAATAGTTTTTTTAGGGTATTCGTTTATCCAATATGAAACAGAAAATTCAGAATGTCATCAGATTTTTGCTTTCCAATTTCCCATCCCACCTTCTGGACATTGTCTTGCCTTCAACTTTCTGCTGGCGCACTTTGTTGGCTTGACTTGAGTGGCGGCTCGGTGTTTCACGGGTCTCCACCTGACCGACGGGTCAGTTGCTGGACGGGCTTTACACCGCGCGGTCTGAGTCAGCTTCTTTTTAGTGTCCAGTTTTCGCTGAATTCGCCTCTCGATGGCTGCCGCTGCTGTTGCCACACCGGGAGCCACGGTGCTCCCATCCGCAGGACCTGCTGCGGCTCCTGCAGGACCCAAGGCCCCGCCGGCAGCTGGGGCGGCGGGCGGCAAGGGGCCGGGAAATATCCTGGAAATTGCCGGCGAGGCCAACATTGTTAATTACATGAAGAATCGCCTGCGAAAGGGCGCCATGAAGCGCAAGGGCCTGGAGATGGTCAATGGCCATAAGTTTGGAGTGCGCTTCTTCAAGCAGCCGACTTATTGCGGTCACTGCAAGGACTTTATCTGGTGAGGATGGCCAGGATACGAGTTCGAGTACGCGTTGCATAAAATTTGTGCTTGGATTACTACGGTTCCCCGTATTTAATTTAATTAGCGCCCTGCCTGCTGACACACTTTTCGCTGTTTTTCCTTTCTTTTGCCGTTGTTCTTCCGTTTCGCATTGTTGCATTGGCGGATTCCGTGGACGGGATTTAGGGGCTTTGGCAAGCAAGGTTTTCAATGCGAGGGTAGGTGGAAAAGTTGACCATAAAAAGAATATATTACGAAATAAAAGACGGTGTCACAGAAGAGTTTTAGATTGAAATTATACAAAAAGGAAAGTATTTTAAATTAAATCGAGGTAATTTATGTTTGTTTAATTATAATTGTTGAAGTAGAGTCTTCTGTGGCATCTCATATCCTATTTAAGGACAATTATAATGTACTTATAACCCCCTCAGAATGCCGCTTCAACATCCATCAAAAGTGCTGCAAATATGTGGTGTTCAAGTGTCCTGGCAAGGACACGGACTTCGATGCGGATTGCGCCAAGGTGAAGCATGGCTGGATCTCCACCACCTACAACACGCCCACTTTTTGCGACGAGTGCGGACTGCTGCTCCATGGAGTCGCCCATCAGGGCGTCAAGTGCGAAAGTGAGTTGGCAACAAATATAGTTCCGTTTTTGAGGGATCTTTAGTTAAAGGAAAAACTTTACAGATTGTAACCTAAATGTACATCACACCTGTCAGGAGATGGTGCCGCCCATGTGCGGTGCAGACATCAGCGAGGTCAGGGGAAAGCTTCTGCTCTACGTAGAGCTCAAAGGCAATAACCTGAAAGTGGAGAGTAAGTAGTTCAAAATAATAATAATTGATATAATTACTAGATGAACTATTCAATTTATATACAAAGTCAAGGAAGCAGCCAATCTCATTCCCATGGACACCAATGGCTTCAGTGATCCCTATATTGCTGTCCAAATGCATCCAGACCGTTCGGGACGCACCAAGAAGAAGACCAAGACCATCCAAAAGAATCTCAATCCGGTTTTTAACGAGACCCTTACCTTGTGAGTCTAGAATTTAGCAAGCTGGAAATTATATTTGAATCACAATCACAGCTATTAGTATTCAGTATTTAGTTTCTAATTTACCAACACAAAAATATCAAACATAACAAATAATAAGGCAGGACTCCTAATTGACATTGGCGAGGCTATCCTCAACTTCCCTGACGCTCAGGATACGGAAATTAGGCTCACACTGGCTGACCACACCGACCTCAATGGTCTCCGGCTGGCTGCCATTGCAGCGAACATGTGACAGACAGTCAATGGCCAACTGGATGGCCCTATCCTGGGACAGATTGCTCCTGTATTTCTTCTCCAAAAACCTGTTCGCCTTCACCGACTGGGTGCCCACGGCGCAGGCCTTGAAGCCGCTACAGTGGGCACTCGGATCCGTCTTGTACACCATGGGTCCCGTCTCGTTGTCGTAGGAGATCAGAATCATGCAGCAGCCGAGCACACGCATCAAGGTATTCTGGGTGTTCACCTGGCTGACATTGGCCACCCGATGGCAGAGCACATCCGGGGGTATCTGATAGCCGCAGTCGCACTGGAACATGTAGGCAATGTTCCTGGCCAAATCCTTCTGATACTGAGCATCGGCTGGGGGATATTTAATGCTCAGTCACAGATATTTTACACTATGTGGCAACGTACCCATGCGGCCTATTATGCAACAGCCAATGGATTCATCCAAATTGAACAGGTTCAATGTACTTTCTGGCACAACGTACTTATCAAAGCTCAGTCTTTGGGTGGCCACCACCGCACAGTGGTCGCCCTTCAGAGCTACCGCGGTGACATTCTCCAGTTCAACGGCCTTGAAGGCGTACTCTGTGGATTGAAGAGCGGGTTGAGGGTCAATAAAGGAGCCTGTGCATACTTACCTACTTGCAAGAGGCGTCCCTCTGGCGTGAAGCCAGACTCCATTTCATCGGGAACATCGCCGGACATGGTTCTTGATTCAAATCCATTCGAAGTTATGATAATTTTGTAATTTGTGTAGAATGTGTAGAAAATGTCAGATAAAATTGAGCCTCCTTAAACCCGAAATATATGATAATATATATAATACAAGATATGTTTACTTTTATTTCCAGTGAACTGCAGCCGCAGGATCGTGAGAAGCGTCTCCTGATCGAGGTCTGGGACTGGGATCGTACCTCTCGCAACGATTTCATGGGCTCGTTTTCCTTTAGCATCGAAGAGCTGCAGAAGGAACCCATTGATGGTTGGTACAAGTTTCTGTCCCAAGTGGAGGGCGAGCACTACAATATTCCCTGTGTGGATGCCATCAACGATATGGCACGACTGCGCGATGAAGTCAGGGTAAGGAATTGCAATCCTTTACTTCTGTAAATCCTTGAAATAATCTTGGAAAATATACAGCACGATCGCCGGCCGAATGACAAGCGTCGCATGGACAACAAGGACATGCCGCATAACATGAGCAAGCGGGACATGATTCGTGCTGCTGACTTCAACTTTGTCAAGGTCATTGGCAAGGGATCCTTTGGCAAGGTCCTGCTGGCCGAGCGTCGTGGCACCGATGAACTCTATGCGGTGAAGGTGTTGCGCAAGGATGTCATCATACAAACGGATGACATGGAGTTGCCCATGAATGAGAAAAGGATTTTGGCCCTGTCAGGTCGTCCTCCGTTCCTCGTTTCCATGCACTCCTGTTTCCAGACCATGGATCGTTTATTCTTCGTTATGGAGTACTGCAAGGGCGGCGATCTCATGTATCATATGCAGCAATATGGAAGGTTCAAGGAGTCCGTTGCCATGTGAGTGGAAATGTTTAATACTGGAAGCTTAAAATTCAAATTATACTTCTCCGTTTTAAACTTAATTAGAATCAGATTTCTAGTTTAAAATATGAGTAGAGTTTGCTGAACTACATATTAAAATCAATTTGCTTTCCAGTTTCTATTCCGTGGAGGTGGCCATTGCCTTGTTCTTTTTGCATGAAAGGGACATCATCTATAGGGATCTGAAGCTGGATAATATTCTATTGGATGGTGAGGGTCATGTGAAGCTGGTTGATTTCGGTCTCAGCAAAGAGGGCGTAACTGATCGTCAAGCCACGCGCACGTTCTGTGGCACTCCCAGTTACATGGCTCCGGAGGTAATTTATATCATGAATATAAATTTAAAAATTTCTTAATAAAAATGTTACATTTCAGATTGTAAGCTATGATCCTTACTCCACCACTGCTGATTGGTGGTCCTACGGCGTGTTGCTCTTTGAATTCATGGCTGGACAAGCACCCTTTGAGGGCGACGATGAGAATACAGTTTTCAGGAATATTAAGGAAAAGAAGGCCGTATTTCCCAAGCATTTTAGCGCAGAGGCCATGGATATTATAACCAGCGTAAGTTATTATTAGTAAGAAATATACTTAGCACTTGTTTATAATTATATAAACCAAATAGTTCCTGGCCAAGAAGCCCAACAATCGCTTGGGCGCTGGCCGCTATGCCAGACAGGAGATAACCACGCATCCCTTCTTCCGGAATATCGACTGGGACAAGGCCGAGGCTGGTGAAATGGAGCCACCAATAAGACCCAAGATTGTAAGTTTAACTTTGATTTATAAATTCTAACTTCTAGTAGCTAATCTTAAACATAATTAACCAGAAACATCGCAAGGACATTTGCAACTTTGATGAGGTGTTCACCAAGGAGAAAACGGATTTAACTCCCACGGACAAGCTTTTCATGATGAATCTGGACCAGAACGATTTTATAGGGTTCTCGTTTATGAATCCCGAGTTTATAACCATTATCTAAAAGTGGTCTAAGGGAGCTTTCAAGGATAACTAAGCTTAAAGATGATTTTACTGAACTTGTTGTGCCTTGTCCTGTGCTTGAACCTTTATAAAGTCAATGGAAAGCTTGTAAAGTATGGTGTATGTTATTTTAGCCACTTTATATGTCAGAGAGCTCAGCTTTTTAACTTAAATTTGAAAGCTTTTGCTCTCTTTTTTGGCAAAACTGACTGCTAGTTAGCATTGAGATAACATTTAGAGCCCAGATAGTAAAAGAAAACAGAGAGAATTCCCGACCAGCAGCTGACTTTCTCCGCCTCTGGCTCTTTCTCTCTTTCTCTCACTGCGTGCAGGGGAAAACTGTGGGAAAACTCACCACACGAGAGCACCTGAATTAGTTACGCATACGCCGCGTGTGCACTGCAAAGGGAAACCCTTGACAGGAAGTTTCAAGATTGTTGCTGCCAGGCTAACTAACTAACTAACTAACTAACTTCGGCTGAAATCTAAACTCATCAACAAGCAAGAACTCACAAGTTATGTTTTTGGGGCCAAAAGTTGCCCTCAAGCCCCGAAACTTGTTGCTGCATTCCGCGGGTTCTAATGAAATTTCCGCCAAGATATTTGCCAAAATCCATTTAGCTACTGCGAGCGTAAAATTGCTTCTAAAATCGCTTTTTGGCACATCACCTTTACCATCCCTGAGCCAAGGGACCGGAAGGCGGATTTCTCGGTTTGGCAAATAGTTTTCCGGTGGCTCGGGAAATATGTCTTTGGCCACATTTTAATAACAAATTCCCCGAGCGACGGCGGCAGCGGCGGCGTGGCCAAGAATGTCGCCGGATATTTGTGATTTAAGGGACGCGATGCCAAAACCATTCCAAGGTGAGTGCAATTCTCCTTTTTGTCCTGTGATTTGCTCGGCCTTTAACTGAATTTCCCCCTGATTCTCAGCCTTGCAGTTTCCTTTTTCGATGGCGCAGCATCCTGTGCTGAAAACTGTTTGCACTCTATTAGCGGCAATTTGCGGGTTTACGTGCACTTTTCACGGCTTTTAGACACGTTCCAATGTCTCTTTGGTTGCACAGCATACAGGGGGCGACGTTGGCGTTGTGTCCTTGTGGCGGCATTTCCTCGCTGCATCCCCATTCATCGCATCCTGTGGCTTTGCCACCACCACCAGCAGCAGTAACATGTCCTTTGGCCTCCGCTCTTTGGCCGGTCCACGGCTCGTGTCGGCCATGCTGGAGTTTGGCTCTGGCATTAGGATGTACTAAAGTGCTTAACACAATATAAATAATGGCCCGAACGAGAGATATATATATTGTGCGGCGCAATAAAACGCAGCATAGTTTGCCATGTCCTTGCTGATCTCTCTCTTCGCCGGCTAATGAGGCCTTGAAAGGAGCAGCGGATGTCGTTGAGTGGCCAAATTGTCAGCTTATAAATCAGCGGTCTAGGATCTCGATAAGCGTGAAAGAAAAGCTCTGAAAAAGACTCTCGGTTGATGGGGGATGGTTTAGGCCATGGCAGCAGGATTGCTGGCTGAAAAACTTTTGTGGCTTCAACTTGGGGTCACCCCCCATTCCGGGGCTGGAATATATAATTTAAATAGCACCCACGATGAGTTTATTATTCCTAAAATGTAGATGATTATGGCCTTGTCATGCTTATGGTTGATTCTAACTATTTAAAATGGGAAAATTGTGCTGGCCAACGGAATTGGGTATAAGTTTTGGTGAACCCATTTCGGAAAGGGGAAAATATTAAAAAGTCTGATTAAATATTTACAAACTGCAAACCATGAGTTTTAATTAAATTCCATTGAGCTTGGTTATTTATATTAATAATAAATGGGTTTTATATTTCTCAAACCAAATATATAATTAACCATTAAACTATCATTTATCTATTGAATTTTAAATATCCTTAGAACTCATAGCTAAAAGTATAAACTGCACAGAATGTAAACTAAAAGGTCTTCCTTCAGTTTATATAACAAAACTCTCTTCAATTGGCTTATTTTCCCAAGCAAGAATATTGTTTGAGATGTTATGACCTCAATTTCAACGATTTAAATGGGAAAATCTGTTGGACAAACCACTTTGTTGTTGAGCTTCAACTTTTGGTGACCCTGAATGGTTGCTGCCGCCTGCCAACTTGCCAACTTACGGACGAGTTTGTATGTATATGCCTGCAGTCTGTCAATGTCCACCATTAAATGGGTTTAGCTTACAAATTGGCCAGCATTACGGGGGAGACGAGACTCAGAGACAACCGCAGTTTCCCCCCTAAACAATCAACTCTTTGAGCTGAGTTATTTAGGCTGGGTGTGCCAATCTGTTTGCCACACTTCGCTGGCCGTTGTGTTGCCTCAATTCGAATGCAAATTTGTGTATATAACAAGTATATATACATGGAGATGAATGTACATGCGGTTGTGCCGACAGTCCTAACACGATAACGATGAAATTGTTACGCTTTACCAAGTGCGTTTCTTATTCATGTCTATCTCTCTCTCCCAATACCTGTGGTCGTCTGTGGAGTCCCCATCCTTGTACTCCCCCGAGAGCTCCCCCGGCTTCCTGCTCTCGGCTGCCAGCGCTATCTGTCTGTTTCATACACTGTCACTTCCGTTTCCGCCTGAGCACCCGGACTCAATGTGCCCCCCATCCCTGCGAGGGCCACATTTTTTTCCTTCTTGCTGCCACTAACTGCTCTGGCACTTGGCCATTCCTCCTCCTTTTCGAATCCCTCGGTCTTACGAGCTGCTGATGGCCATTTGGGGGAGCGGGAGGGCCGGCAATGACATGCATATGGTTTCGGGCCATGGATAGGCCCATAAAAGCCACAAAAGCCGCTGAATATTGTCATGAATTAGCTGCAAGCTGGTGTACTTGGGTTGGCACTGGCAAAAAGTGTAACCAGAATATGATAAGCAGCCTGAGTTTAGACGTAATAACTTGCTTGAGCCTGTTTGGGGTGTTTGTTAAGTACTTAGGATCCATTCGAAATTAATGGGAAGTACGGGTTAATATAGCTAGAAGATAGCCTATGTATATAGGGCTCTTAATTCTGTATAATTTTATGCAATCCTTAAAGGACCCCAAATCACATTCCTTTCTCCGAGTGTATTGAGCGGATGAATTTCGCTTAGGCCTAATTTCATTGTTGTCCGGATGGCAGAGTGGATTTATCAGCTAAGTGAGTCTCTGGGCCTTAACTAAATATTTAAACCGTCTCCCAGGTGGCGCTGAGTCCTGGCTGTTGTCCTGCCTGAATGGTCCTTGTGCTCCTCCTGTTGCATTTGCGCCTCCTCCTGGCCCGCGGCCTCATTCAAAATGCAGGCACGGCCTGCGGAATGGTTGGCAGCTGCACGTGGCGCCAGTTTCTGGCACTTAAACAAACAAACTGTTGCCCTTTCCTGCTCGGTGTAGTGTGTGTGTATGTCTGTGCAAGTCATTGTCCCTGCTTTCACGTATCCTTCCACTTTGTTGCCCTTTTTCACAGCTGTGTGCCATTTGGCAGTCGCCCAGATGCAAAGTGCAGGCAAACATTTTAAGCCATTTTCCAGCTTCAATGATCGAGACAGAGAGGACGGATGGCTGGGAAATTTAGTTTCTCCTCTTCACCCTCATCCCGCTGGTGCAAGTGAGAAAAACTACTTTCCCCAGATGGCAGTCCATTCCCATTTCCCTCCGTAATCAAATAAATTACGGAGCAAGTCAAGCGCAGGGCAGAAATGAGCCAAGTAAAAAAAGGAAAACCTCTGGAAAGCACTGAAATAAATATATATATTTACATAATCCCGGAGAACCGTAATAAAATCTTCCAAAATAAAAACAAATTTCAAATGGACCACTATAAAAAATACAAAATAGTAAGAGCGCCCGCCGGAAGAGGACCAGCGACGAGTGAAATTTCTTTACAGCCACATTTCCCTAGGAGAAGTGATCGCTTTTATGGCTTAAATACTTGAAAACATATAGTATAACACACATTTATTGGGGACTTCTGGAAGGAAAAACACAAAGGAAAATATGTTTAAGGAAATCAGGAAACATGAGCCCAAATATGGGAGGATATTACTTGCTGCTACTATTTCTTATGAGTTGTAAAAATAATGTTGCGTTGTACTAAGATATAGAAGGGTTTATGGTGTCTTAAAAATATAATAAAATAGTTGAATAACTATAAGAAAATAACTTTTTAAACATAAGTAAAAACAAAGACTATTCAGATTCCCGATACAACAGTGTGCAATTGCACCTCAAAGTCTAGAGCTTTTCTTGTTTGTGGAAATCGTAATTAAAACCCGGCAATCGGTATAGTTTCAAATAAAAAATCAGTACAGATCTGTGCCTTATTTGAATTTAAATTAATGGTTAACCTTTTAGCAAGAAGTAATAAAGTAATACAATAATGAATTCCTCTTAAAAATGTGCTATCTGCTTTGTGTTTTTTATATTATAAAAAAAATACTGCACAATGGAATCCCGTTTTTCGTGGAATTTGGGCTCAACATATCATCACGTTTCTCATCAATTTCCCGAGAACCAATAAAAACGTATTTATTTTCGTATTCCTCTCAGACGAAAACAAATCTTTTTAAAGGCTTTTCCCAGCATGGAAAAGTGAGATTTCCATTTAAAGTGAATTTTGCACGGCAAAGTCTTCGTGGCACATGCCATCAATCTCTAGACACACAGGCGACTAATAAACACAAACAAAATACACAAATAGAAAATTTCACGGGGCTTGTGCTGAGGGAAAACGTATGCATATATGTATGTGTGAGTGCGATATACAAACACATATAAGCATACACTCACAAAAGCTGCTTTTATAGACCAAACGTGATGGTTAAGTGAGGCCAGAACGCCAGGGGCGCTGCAGGAGAAAAGGGGGACAGCGCCTTTGTCTTACTTCCAATAGAAGAAACTTGATGGAGAAACTTGCGGGCTGGCACAAAGGAGAATTATAAAATAAAAACTTAAAGTTGTCAAGTTTTTTTTTTGAAGGGAACCCCCATGCAAAAGGATTTTGCTACCACACCGCAAAACTTTCAAACACATAGAGCAACATATGGGCTTTTTCACAGAAACATTAAATAGAAAAGTATGGCACTACATGGAAGGTCTTCTATATTCAGAAGGTATTTGGTTTAATTATGAAAATTCAGTAGAAAGTCTAGGGGTTATTTAAAACACCAGTCTTTGCCTTAGAGCTCCTGGAAAATCCCTTATGCTATGCATAGTGGACACGCTCTAGCCCTCCGATTTTCCTCCCCTTCTTTTTCGCTTGGTTCAGTGGAGTTTGGCTATTCCCAATGCAAACAGCGCGCATGAAATAATTATTCCGAGCTCACTTCGCCAAATGGATGCCACAGGTAACGAAGGGATTCCCAGGTAGGGGGACCAGGTGAGAGTTTTACTCCCAGAGGCGCCGGAAAAGCTGAGTCCGCACTTGTGCACAGACGTCGGACAACTAGCGAGCGGTATATGTATATGAGGGTATTTATTTTTAATGTTAAGTTCTGCCATCGCTTCCACACACACAAATACACATGGTTTTTTTTTACAAATTTTTCCCCTCTGAATATGAAGAACACTGAACAAAGTGATTTATAACATTTTGAATATGATAAAAAAATAATAGGAACTAAGAAAGCTTAAAAAGACGCAGTAACTTTTAGTTACATTTCTTTTCCCTTAAGGAAAATTCCTATGTAATGTACTATTTTCCCTAAACTTTATCCAGACACTGTATCCTGTATTTGTGATATTTGTGCTGTGAGTAATAGGGCCAAAGCCGGGAGATGTGATACGCGTTCGCGTGCTCTAATTAATAAGTGATGGGGCAAGGTCCTGAGTGCGTGAGATGTGGAAAAACCCAGAATCGGGAGCAAGAGCAGGCTTTTACGGCATAGTCCTCTGCCTTGCGCCGTAAACTACAATGAAAATGAAAATAAAAATAAAGATGGAGATAAAACTGTTGCGCGTCAACGCAGCCTTTTGTCCAATAAAATAGACAAAGTAAGTCGCTTAAGTCGGTCGCTTCCTTCCACTCTCAAACCTGTATCCACCTGTCTCTCTCGCACACTCTCGTCCTGTCTCTCTTGCACAAATTTCTCCCCCATTACTCTGGCATTTCTCTCACCTCTCGCATCCTTTAGCTTTGGCGTTGGCTTTTACTTTCTCTGCCGGTCGTTGCGCTCGTTCCGCTTCACTGCAGTTCAAAAGCGCAGTGCCTGTGTGCGTGTATCTGTGTCTGTTGGTGCGAAGGATGTGTATCCTTCGAGTGTGTGTGTGCGTGTGTGAGTGTCCTTCCGATTGTCTTCCCCCTAACGGTTAAAGAGTGCCGCCACGCTCTGCTTCATTCCCGTTACGGCTTGCATCAAAGCAAACTTGTTTCACCGCTCAGCTTTCATTCCATTTTGATTTCCTGCCAGCCCAGGACTCGGGGTTGTAAAGGCACAGGCATCAAGTATGGCTAAAAAGGATCTATTTAACAGGACAGAACAATCAACGACGTGACTTATGGTATTTGGATTAAAGGATTTAAGGGTTTAAATAACTTAAATATACATAATTATTTGGTACGAATCTCTAAGGATATTCTTAAACATTATTCCAAATATTTTCACCTAAATTTATTTAAATATAAATTGGAGAAATTTATAAATTATACATACGCATATATTCCAATTTTAAAATAATTTTATAGCATGTTGTACTTTTATATTTATATGCCCTTTCCTGAGTATCATAAATCCTAATCACTTAGCTCCACAGAATCCAGGTTTGTTTTTAATTTCACCCCAAAACCTGGGCCTAATCAGGCGCAAAAACAAAGATATTTTCGATGGCCTGCGACCTTCAGCGGTGGGCGGAAAATGTGGAAATGCCCGGGAGCAGCGGCAGCCACAACTAAACTGTTTAATAAAAATGCACATAAATTGCGCAGCTCAGCGGGAGCGGAACCGAAAACAAAACCTGAGCCTTAAACACGGACAAGGGGAATGGACGGAGTCAGAGCGCCTTAAGTGGCCAGTTGTTTGGCGTTTATTGCCAATGCGGCAGACAGTGTTGATGATGCCCACCCATTATGCATTGCCGGCCATAAATTTCAAGGCTGCGCTTGCGAAAAGCGTTTATTCGCATTATTTGCAAATTGACAGGAACAAGGACATCTAATTACTCCCCGCCGTGCACTTGAGCTCGCATCAGTTCTGTCCCCATCGAGCACTTCATTTAAGCCCGGCTGCCAATTTGCCTTGACAAAAATGCCACGAAGATAGACCATTTTTTTCAATTCCGCGTACGTTTTCCCCCTGGGAAAAGGACCTGCGAGAGAGCGAGAATCTCTTGAGGGAGAAAAGTGAGTTGAGTCAAACTTACGTGCACTGCATACCAATGAGCCAGGGGTAAATAAATTGTTCTGGTTTCCTTGTATCGAGGAGATTTGGTGCGGGATTAAGTGATAATTCCAATATAAATCAGTTGGCAGATGGGCCATCTTAAGGGTTAGTTTAGCCCAAGGAATATTTTACCGGGCATTTGAATAAGTAAATAACTAATGGAGGGGTTAGATCACAGGCCCTAAGCTGGGTCTTCAGTTAGTCAAAAGGTGTGAGTTCTTGAGAATTTCCGGTATTAAAATTGATGAAAGCTAAGATGAGGCTATGTTGATATTGTGGATTTATAAGGAAAGGAATGAACATGAAAAATATATATTTATAATAAAATATCTATCTCCTTATCGATAATACCAAGAAGAAGACGAAGGTTTCCCTACATTTCGTCAACTAATTTTATGTAATTTTAAATATTTTTATGAATAATCAGACAGTATATATAATCATACCAGAAGTGGACCTTTTATCGACATTTCTTATATATACTATATTTTGAACTGTAATCGATGACTCTGTTTTGAAAAAACTTAAGCAATTCCTTGAATTAATGTTAATCCTATAAAATATCAAAATAAAAATTGATTTTATATGTTTAGATTTAGAAATGATTGTTTTCAATAAATCAAAATCAGTAATTTCTTTCGAAATCGAGAACATCCCCAGCATATTTTTCCGCACATTCAAATAGACAGAAGGAACGCACATGAGTAATTCGGCAAAGGCGGAATTTCAGGGAGAGGGGCATAATAAGATATGTGGGAGTAATAAGCGCGTGGCATAAGCGACTCCTTCCAATAGAGGCACCGGAAACGGCACCACACACAACACTCCCATCTCAGAGATACACGTGTCGTGCCGCATCTGTTGGGTTGATTGTGCCGCTGCCGCTGATGCTGCTGACTTTGATTAAAAATTCATGTCATATAATGAAAGTTGGGGGCCGGAACTAAGCATATTTGGTGTTCCTGGGAATCGTGTGTGCCGCCAGTGCCTCAAGGAATTAGCCAAGCAACAAAGTCCAGTTCAAATAATTATCCCTGGCTCTCGGCTTGGCAAATGTTGCGTGCAAATAATCCGAGGGCAAGAGCCATGAATCGGCCCAAACCCAAAAATTGAGAAGTGGCGAAAAGGTCAAGTGTAAAAACAAACACAAATACAGAGGCCGCCGACAAAAAAAAAAGGAAGGGGAAATCACTGGAAAAATCGCTCTATTTGTCTGGCATAATTGCAAAAAGGCAAGGGAACAGAGATGAAAAGAGTGGCCTGGGCAAATATTTAAATATTAGCAGAAGATGGCTAAAAAAGGTCCATTATTGACCCAGGCCAAAGGTATGCGTAGCTCACGTTCTCCTCCCTTTTAGCCAAAAGGAATGCCGAGGTGTTTGAATATTTCACAAAATCCTGATTGCCTGGAATTTACTCATTTTCCTTGCCCCTCCTCGCGCAGCTCTCTCCC
>VNJV01016066.1:0-27265 GCA_008042635.1 Drosophila nikananu | reverse complement strand
AAAAACTAAATTAATCTTACTGTTAGAAAAAATATATATTAATTTTGTAAGTCGATCTAGAACTGAAGACAATTGCTTACTTGTTCTTAAATTAAATTTAAGATTCTTTACACAAAGTACGAATGCCTGCTCATTCGCTTAATTACAGATCCTTAACATAAATAAATAAAGAAAATAATAACCATAATTAAAAGCGAAATTCGAGTTTCATCTCCGCGTTGCGTAGTTTAAATAATAAAATATATATTTTTTAAACTGACCGTGAGCGTCTTTTTTCATGCTTTTGTGTTGTGCCAACCATTTTATTGAATTAAATTTTGGACCATTACTCGAAGGGCCCTCGTCCTCGTCCCTTAGTCGCTCCGCGTGCCAATTCCGAGTTTCCGCAGTTTCATCCATCGAAGGACATACCAGTCACGAGTGCCTGTGCACATTGCCCACATGTGTAATCTGTTTGCCAATATTAAAATATTCATTCACCTTAATTGTCAACGGTTCAGGCCCGGCTATGGTCTCGGTCTCGATCTCGGCCTGGACCCCGAGCGCCGCAACCGCGTCAAAATCCCCCTACATTTATCTCTCCCCTTCGCTTGCTCCCTTTGCATATCTATATGTGTACCTATATCGCCTGCCCGCCCACCCACATGTAATAACTTGATCTCTGTTGAGTTGTCAGCAGAACATCACGAAAATTGTAACGAGCAGCATAAAAAACTTTCCAAGTTTTTTGTTTTTTTTTTTTCTGTATGAATACCTAGTACGGTGTAACGGCATAGATGTGTTTTGGAAGTAGGAAATGTTAGTTCAGTATTGTTAAATAATTTTATTTTGAGAAAATGTATAGTCCGCTTAAGCAGGGAATATTTATTTAAACGATGTAAAATAAAATAATCGCCTGCATAAGCTAGACCAAGTTACGAAGAATTATTATGATTTATACAATCAAGCCGTTAATATTTTATTTATTCTAAAATCCATATAGAATCCGCTTCATAATTTTGTACAGCATATCAAGGGTTCCAATACACTTGGCACTTTCTTTGCAAAAATATTTTTTGTCCCATTTTACCAATGTTTCGTGTGCGAATATTTCGCAAGCCTGTTACACCCATACGAACTCGGAGTTTGTTGTTCTTTTTATTTATCTGTCTGTGCTCTGCTTTTCGCCGCTCCTGGCAGCGGTGCCTCGTCCCTGGTGCGGCGCACGGCTAGGTCCAGGAGTACAACAATTGTAATCACTGGGAATCAGCATGTTCCACATACCAACACGAAAATCTGTCGAACATAAAAGCAAAAATGCTGTGCCCACCACCTCCATAAAATAAAACTGTTGTGCGAGTGTGAGCGGTGTGTGTGGTGTGTGGGGCCATCCCAAAGTGCTGCGCTGCACGAAAACAAAAATAAAATAAAACTTCGGTCCATGTGCGGGCTGTGGGTGGTGGGCGGTGGTCCGTGGAGCCGCACCCCTACGCATTTTTACCTTTTGCGCTCCGCATATGAAAATTCAATTTGCCCTTCAATATTTGCGTTCCTCCGTCCCCGCCATTTGTGTCATCCGCCTTCCTTCGCCTCTACTTATTTGGCTCTTTCCTTTTTCGACATTTAAATTTCATTCAGACTTGTTGTAATTAATGATTTTTATGCAGTGCAATAAAAGCGGCCATTGTTTGCCCAATGCGAACGTAGCGCCAACGGAGACAACGAGGGGATATGGAACCAGGGGAACTCGCCCCTGCCTTAACTTTCTTAATTTGTATACGAAAATGGTGTGTAATTATTCCATGAAGTGCAATTCGTGCTATTTTGTGTCAGTCTTAATTGATCAGAATCCTCTTCTTAGGGGAAAATGTGGTAACAAAAGACAAATACAACTAAATTCAATTGAAATAAAATATTATCTTACGAGGATAAATTAAGACTTAACATTCACATTTTTAATAAAAACTACTAGTGGAACATCTAGAATATGTTGAAAATGTAGTTAGTAGTAACTTCTCAATATTTTAGAACGCTTTATTAATGCAGGAATAAACTCTTTAAACTGCATCCCTTTGGTTTACAATTAAAAAATAAAAGCACTGCAATAATTGCACTTTTTTAGTTCAACTGAAATTAATTCCAGCTCAAATAAGACACGTTAATATGCATTTGCACTGTCCGCGGTCAGTGTCAATTGATTTTAATGACACTTTTTGAATGTCAGGCCGTGCGGCTAATTCCAATTACCAACAACGCCCGCACCATTAGGGCCAGAAAGTAATCGCCCTTAGTCAAAAGGCGACAACGGCGATAAATATTAATGATAAACAGCCAGCGGCAAAAAATGGCAATAGTATTAATAATCATTTCACAGGGACCGCAACTTTGAAAGGCTTTGTAGACTCGGCAATCCGCATGCATTTAGCACGTAATTCACAAGCAATTTAAATCGGAAAACATTCAGCCACCTTGCCGCCCGGCAGCGATTCGGCTTATACTTTCGCTCTATGCATCATTTGTGTGCAATGCGCACACGACCGCAGAATATTTATTCTACATATTCGCGTTTATATTTATACATTTTTTAAATTTTTTTCCCTCTGGCCTGTCAAACGATTTGCCAAACCAACTGTCGGCTGCCGTTAACAATTGCATTTGCAGTTCTGCGTTCTGTTTGCGTGGTCAATTCCCGTACTTTTTGTGTGCTCTCCTCCGCGTCCGTTGATGTTTTAAGCGTTAAATTTAATTACTCGCCAATGGCTGGGAAAACTATAAAAATTCATTGTCGGCCGTGTGTGTGCTGTGTGTGTGCCGTGGAGAATGGAGAATGCATCCGGCGTGGCATAGGAATTTGACCAGCTGGTGCGGCGAATAAGCAAACAATCAAGAGAAGACTTGCCGAAACATAATGCCCCGGGGGGGAATCGAAGGTGAACTGATTCTGAAATAGCTGACCGCACTACACCTAAAAACTGTGCTTGTTTTAATAAATGACTATTTTTGAATCGTCCTTTTTTATCGATAACCAACAAAACCACAATTATTCTGTTTTGAAAGCTTTGATTAAAAAAGATTTCGCATCAGCATATCCTGCTTTTGTTTAAAAAAACGATGCATAATGCATTAAAAAAGTTGTGCAATTAATTAATGAGTTTATTAATACATTTTATAGTTATAAAAAAAAGAGTTTGATGCCTTTAGAAATCAAGTCAAACTGTTCTAGAAAATCGTGGAAATTGTGAGTACTTAAATAGAATTTGAAGTAATACTTGAAGCGATGCGGCTGATTCTTAAATTATTTCAAGTATTTGCAATGTCTGAACTTTTTAATACTTAATTTTCTTTACAAAAAATCAAATAAAAATCCCACCTACTCGGCTTAGGTTTAAATGGTCGACAAATAGCCGCGTAGTATTATCGCCACCAATTACAAGGCCTTTTCGATTTATGACTGCTTTCATTTACCAAAACTTCACTATCGGACTCACTGGTCAAATGTTTGGTGGACACGCATCGGGTTTAATTAATTTAACACGAAATCATTGAGTCGTCGCTTCCGAAGCGGTGGGACTTTCATTAAATGGCCTGTTGACATGACAGAAGTGGATGGTCATTTATTTTTAAGGCGAAAGTCTTGGTTCTGCTTGCTTACGTTTTTTTTGTGCTTATTCATACTATTAAAAAAGCACTAACATTTACCCTATCTGATTAACTTTAATTCCAATTATATTTCAGTTAAATTTAACTCGACTTCTTTGCTACTTCAAACTACAGTTTGCTATAGCAGCGGTCTAGCGCACTTTGGCCAAAAAATAATATAAATAAGCAAGCATTTCCAACGGTAACAATTTTCAATTTAAATTTTCAGCTGCAATCTTCTCGGCTTGTTAACGGCCATTTACTGAAAGCAAAGTTTTCCAGCCGCTCCTCCCTTCTGGAACACACGGAGTTTGGTCTATTTCAAAGTGTTTATGCGGCTACAAAATGAAGCAAAGCAAAGTTTTCTTTTTATTTCAATTTTTCGTGTTTTTTTGTTTTTTTTGTGCATTTTGACAAACTTTACTTTTGGTCACAAAAACTTCTGCAGTTGGCAGCTGGCAAGACTGGCGGGGAAAGTAAAGAAAAACATTTTTCATAAATTTAAAATTGCAAATTTCTGGTCCCAAATCAAAGGGGCGAGCGGAAAGCCCGAAGCCCGGAGACCGCCGCACAAAGCAATATCTATTTCGGTCGCCTGGTCGCCGTGCTTGAAGGAGCTTCAATCAATGGGGCGACCCAAGACAACTAAATCGTGCGTCCGGCGGACAGGACACTAGATAAATAGGCGCACGGCACGGCACACAGGCCGCTCCGGCGGACTGCACCGTGGGCCCGTCGATGGCAACGTCTTAATTGATTTAACACGAAATCAGTCAAACGATAATCGAAAATTGCTACGCAAACTGTTTGATTACATGCAATGTGGGAAGGACGACCTCGGCCAGCTCGATTGACCCGTCGCGCACAGTAAGAAAAAGGGGCATCAAATAAGTTTTCTTTTGCTATTTATCAAAAATAATAATAATATAATTATATAGTTATACTTAATTGCATAAAATTAAAATGTGGATCCAAAACGTAATGAATAAAGATTAAAGAATAAAGAAATACAGCAGATGCATTGCAATGTTGTAACAGAAATAAGGAATCATTTATCTAAAATATTTATAATTCTAATGTTTCGTTTTATACATACATATATACTTGAAAGCATCCTTTGTTGATATATAATGCTCATCCTAGAGATGTTTATTTAAAGGAAGAGAAAAAAAGAAGTTGTCTAAATCTACATATATGATACTATATATTGTAAATAATTTACTAATAGATTGCTTGATAGTAAAGAACTATTATCCGAAAAAATTATTTATAATATGGCCTCTTTTACCGCCTAAATTAACCACCATAATTGTTGAATAAATTATTGTATTTGTATCAAATATATTTTAAATGAACCCTTGGCTTTTCCTTGACACTGCTTGAAGTATACATCAAACCAAATTATTTATACAAAACTCTAACTCATGAGGAATTTTATCTCGATTTTTATTCAGCAAATTCAGAATCCTTACAATTCTCACTGTGCAACCGTCGAACCACAGTTCGGCCCATGACATCCTTCAGCTCATCCGCTTCCACTACGCTTCACTGCTGACAGAGGAATTGACAAAGTTGCTCGATTTGCCCTTCTCGTGGGGACATAATTGAATTTCCTAAATTACAACCGTTAGTTTCTGCGGCTGCGACGAGTGGGACGGCGGGTCGAATTGTGGGCGTGGCCGGTCGTATGAGCAATTGTCGTAATTGTGTGAATTTTCTTTGCTTATCATTCATAATCGCGCCTTCCCTCGGCCTATTCATCGGCGCGGAATTACAGTCNTTGTCGTAATTGTGTGAATTTTCTTTGCTTATCATTCATAATCGCGCCTTCCCCCGGACAGTGCCTTTCGTCCTGGCCCATTCATCGGCGCGGAATTACAGTCGTACAGTCCGGTTCCTTATCGGCAGGCTTTACATTCGATTTGGCAACGAACTACCGGTCTGCCAGTGTTGACTAATGCACCCTAATTAGTCAGCGCGACTGTTGTTTTTGTGTGCGTTTTCCCCACCACCCAGCTAACTGCGTCTAATGTGAGATAATTTATATTTATTTATGGTTATTTATGGGAGAAGTGAAAAAAGTGGGACTGATTAAGTGTTGGTCCAATATTCGGGTATTTACTCAAGAACAGATTTGCTAAGGGAAATTAGGCGTTGCCAACACATAATTTAAGAAATGGAATGCTGGTAAACACAAGCGCCCAACTGAGGGATATAAATAAATTGTCTCTATCGCAAATAGTTCGCCTTCTTGGAATATAAGAAAATGCCTATTTATACGCAGTAACTTGATTTAGCTGTCCTTTAACTAATTTGGAAAACACTTTTCCCACCCCATTGCCTTGATTTGTGCTTCAAAATGTACATGTTGGGGCGAAATAAGCAATTATGCATGCATAAACAAAATGGTCATTTCGGTGACGGGCTTTGGCGTACATTGCGGTCGATGGGCGGCCTGGGCAAATACGTGAGCCAGTTGGCACTTAACCAGGCCGCGCTCCTTCCCCGTGTCTCCTGCGAGTTCGCAATTGAATTGCCAATGAAGCAAAGTGCCATCGTATGAATTAATGAGCAGACGCCTCGGCGGCAACAATAAGAGCATTAAGGGGATCCTGGGGAGCCGCACCCGAGATCGAACCAGGCGCTTCCATTGAGTTCGATAGTCCGCAGGCGTTTCGCTTTCACTTTTCCAGCTTTCACTTTGGCCAAATGCTTTTGCCCGACTTAAATATTCATGGGGGTTGCATGCAGTTGTGGTATGAATGATGCAAATATAATGACATCATTCAGATCTAAATCTCGTACCATCTCGCGGTGCAAAATGAAACTCTTTAACTTGGATCTCCGATTCTCATCTTAACCCAAAGATTGCAAGTTGATTGAATTGTCACTCTGTCAGTAATCACTTTGCGGGAAAAGAGGTCATGCTAGACAACACAATGGATGGGCCTGATGGAGTCGTAATCGTTCAAACTCATTTCACCTGGAGAAGGACCACGCCCCTTAGTTATTGCTCCCTCACGGACACCACCCACGCACCCAGCTCGGTCGGAACGGGATTCATGCATAAAATTATAATAAATCATGCTGCGCTATAAATATGGAATGCGGCAGGAGGGCCGCCCATATGCGTGGGCGTCGATAAGCTGCCCGAAAAGCGGCTAAACATAATCGAAAACGCGTTTCCGTTTCCGTCTCCGCCGCCCAGCCCCTGCCTTTGCATCTCCGAAACATCGCCATTCCAGATACAGATTCCCCTGCTGCCTCTCTTCATACCTCGATCCTCTTTGGGTGTGAAAGTATAACGAGTTCGGGAAAATGTATCTATCGGTGAGGTGGAAGCTTAAGTAAAGAGTAGGTAACTTAACTCACAAACTATCGATGTTTATAAGATCAATACAGATAGAATATTTTGAACAACCATCACGTGTTTCTTGAAGCTTTAAGAAATTAGATTAGCTTACTACTTTTCCGGTTATACCTTTAGTTAAAAGAAAATTGGAATTAAACTTGAAATAGTAAGTATTCGTTAGTCGAGAAACTCCAGCTGGACTTTTCCCCCGTTATTGCGTTTCGTATTTAAATATAAATGAAAATGTTTTGCAGCCCGATTGCGGCATATTTTGACGCAGCCCAAGAGTGTCAAGAGCGGCGAGGAAGGAGGACGTGCTAGGTGGCAGATGGAGGCTGCTCGGATCTCCATTTGGCTTTCCCTTTGATAAAATCACGTACTGCCTCCTCAGGCGCTGGCTCTCTGGAAAGGCTTAAGCCTTAAGTTTGGCGCCCAACAAAAGAAGCGTTTGCGCCATTTTGTTGTCTGCCTCGAGTGTCCTTATTGCTGTTGCTGTTGTTGTCATCGTCGATGCGTCACTTTACCACGCCCACGCCCACACCCACTATCCTGCTCTTCTTTCTCCCAGGCAGCACTGAAGTGGTGAGATATAAGCAGTTTACAGGTCTTGATAAAGTCACATGTGAGCCGAGTGCATTTGGCAAAGCTGAGGAGGGTTTTGTCACCCATTTCACGGCTGTTTAGCCACGCTCCCTTAGTCGCCGCGCCTTCTGATTGAAAATGCCTCCAAGAAACCGTTCAATTTCACGGCTGACTGCAGGCAGGTGGGGTCAGGTCAGCGTGGGTTAATCCAAGCGTTTGCCTCAAGCTAAAGAAATTCGCACTGAAACTGTGCTGTATAATAAACTATATTTTGGAAACACTGTTCTGCCCCTCCTTCTACGTGAATAGCAACCCTCGGTAATGTCAAATAATTTTTTGTATGCTCATTTCTGACTTTGCAACTGGATACCATATCCTGGTGCAGCAATCTCGCTAAACGCATTTGCAAACAAAGCTTTCCCGTTGTCGTCGTCGTGCTCGGCGATGGGTAAAAAATTAAACAAGTTGCGAGGGTCGTGAGTTGCCTTAGCAATTTCCAAGCGGCCACGCCTCCTCCACTCACCTCCATCCACCGCCCAGATCTGGCCAAAAGTCAAACAAATTTAAGTACTTTTATGCGCCATAAGAGCCACCTGATAGAAATCTTTTATTTGAACAGGAAAACGAGGGATAGGGAAAGCGAGGGCCAACTCCCCCACATATAACATACCTCCCCTGGCTGCAGGCACGGCTTTATCTTACCGACTAAATGCATTTTCCATGCAATAAGGGTTGCCATGTGTACGTCTTTCGTATCAGCGCGCTTTGTGCGATTTATGAATTAACTTTTTTTGAATGAATGAATGAAGTCGACTTGCAAAGCGCACACACAGTCACATTAAGCACGAAAGAAAGATGGCAGAGACATGAAAAATCCTTACAAATGCTGCCCAGACATATGCAGGGAAAAACTGAAAAGAAATTCGAATGCAGAGATGAGCGATTCTGCGGTGCTTGCAAAAAACATATGGGAGTCGATGTGGGATACCCTTTGGGTGCGGAAGAGTATAATATCACGCATGGAATATAATAATTCCAATCTGTATGATAATTGGTATGTAGAATAAGTAATTTGTAATTAATTAATATTAATATTGATAGAAATAGGAACACACTATTTTGTATTTTGATAAACTTAGTTAATATTCGACAAATAGTACGCAATGTATGTCAATTATTTTACAAAAATATTTCAATGTGGGTTCTTTATTTTTATTCAATTAAAAATTTTTGGCAATTTAGAGCTTTTATTACAACAAATTTTTAAACATTCCTTGACAAGTATAATCGCTAATTAATGCCTGACTTTTAACGTTAGATTCTCTAGATTCCGTGCAGCGATATAGAGTGGAATCTGCGTAGGAAGCCACCCTTTTCACCGCCATTCACATTCTGTACTGCAGATTCCTCTTCCAATACCACTCCTCCGCCGCCGCCCCTGCATATCATATTAGTTGAACTTTTGTGCTCGCAATTCCCATTTCTGTGTGCTCTCTGGATTTGTTTTTTCTCCACCGTCTTCCACACTGCGAGCCTCTAATTGAAATGCCTCTCAGACTAACGAGTGACTTGACTTGCACGTTTTGTTTTGACATAATTTCCACTTGCCTACAAAAGTGCCTGCATAATGCATCCATTCGATATGTATGTACATCGGGCTGTGTGTGGGAGGGCTCTCGGGTTCTTTGAATAAATATTTGCTGATTGCATATAGATAGGACTTGTGCAGTGAGTATTTACAGAGGCACAATGCCAGAAAAGGTTTTTAAGAGTTCGTGTAATCAAGGCAAAGCAATTGCAACCCGATGAACTGGAGCACTTGGATACGAAAGCCGAAAGGTATAGAAAGTGTGGCATCGCAGCGACACAAATACATAATTAATTGGCAACATAGGGTCAAGTGGTTTCTGAAGATGCTTGTAAATAATTTTAATGATTACATTAAAACTCGTGACCTCTATACATATTGCTCGTTCATAATGTCTAGTTGCTTTGCTGGTCTATAATTTATTTGAATGTTTCTGTTAAATATAGCATATAATTTATATACCTATGGTTTACAGAATGTCTGGTAACTAAATTAAACATGTACTGTCTAGTCAAACTTATTTTATTTATATATTACATTCCAAAAGTTATCAATTACTCTACAATTTAAAGACTAAATCCCATACCCTCAATAAGTTTTGCCTATCACTATCTTCTGTTATGAAAACTATTTTCATCTCTGCTGAGATGGGAACATAAAAGAGTGCGGATTCAACTCCTAGGAGGCCATTTGCTATTTATACAGCCTCAGAGTCATGCACTTATGTTGGCATTGAGAATGCCTATCAATAGCCCGGCCCCGATAAGTAGGCAATGAGTGAGCTTGCAACTTCTGCGGGGAGCAGATTGAACTCGGCCTAATATTAATTTCATCAACTTCGTCAAAGTGCAAAAGTCACGGAGATGGAAGGCAGGGAGAGGAGCCATCTCTCAAGAGCCATAATCATGCGAATGTCAAAGTTAATGCGGCTCAGTATCAAATTTCTGAAAGAAACAAGAAAAACCTCAACAGTCGACTGCCACGACCGTCAAGTACCTGGTAGTAGTTCTTAGAAAATACATTTGCTTTATGTTTCGGCAATGTTTCAGATTCTATAATGTATATAAAACATACCTAGATATATTTCGTTTTTTATGCTGACTATAATAAATTATAATAATAATAAAACAATACTTTATATAGAATAAATATGCACATACTTAATTCAAACTTTTTCTTGCAATAAATAAAATATACCCGCTGCAAGTACAGGGTAGAAGAACATAAATATATATACTTATATATATATCCGCGAACATTACGTAGGAGAAGTGCCTGATTTGACAACCGACCCCCAAAAAGCAGAGTTCATCATTTTGTGGCTGTCATTGTTGGGAATTGCTTTTGGCAATGGAAATCGGGCTCGTCGCTTTTTCTTTTTTTTTTTTTTTGTTGGCCATGAATTTGGCCTTTGTTTTGCCAGCGTTTAAGTGATTTGACGCCACTAACTCGGCACAATGTCTTTTGCCAGTCATTTCCTCGGCCAACCGAAAAGTAATACAAAAGAAGTACATATTTTTGCAGTGGCTCATTCCTCGTCATTCGCGAGTTTATGGCATTTTGTGCTATGGGCTTATTTGGACAATCTTTTATCTGCATTCTTATTGAATGAGTCTTGGCGAAATCTGATGGTCTGAAATTCTTTATTAATCCGCTTTGAGAGGCGCTATTGAAGTAGGAGACTGGCAAGAGTTAGATTGATAAGTTGTCCTTCGTGAAAACCCAATTAAATATCTTTACATAGTTAATGGAGCTGGCAGTATTTGCGTCTAGGTAAATACCCAAATTACGTATTTCCGCAGAGAAACTTGGTTATCTTTATATAGGACAAATATAAACAAATCAGGCGAATAGTTCATTTAGAATTGCAGTGATATATATCACTCTTATCGCTCCAGCTTGCGATTTGCATATTTGCTTAAAGAGTCCCCGCTTCGAGTTGTATTGCAGTCGATCCCCTTAAAATCTATTCATGGTAAGTGCTTTTCCAAGTTGGCTTGCTCTGTTTAATGAACTGAACATGAAGAAATTATATTTTGCCAAACAAGCATGCAGCAACACACAACGACACTTGGGCCCCAACACACGTGCCTGCACACGGACGGACAAATATATCTAGCAGATACATCCGCCCGCACAGATACACAGTTTAATTTTTGCTTGTCAAGCTTAATTTGCGCTTGAATGCATTGCCCCTCGATGAGTGCTCGTGTGTGGTTGTGTCTGGTTGTGAGTGTGTTTGTATCCGAGTTTGGGATTGCACGACATGTCGGACACGGCAGCAAATGCCACAAGGAAAAATTGTGAAAACTCCAGATCTTCGACTATGGAATACCCGCTATTTTTCACAGTTCTCTTTAGAAATATGTTGTGAATATTTAAAAATATTCTAGTAATGCCTTAAATTCTTAACTATGTCCTTAGAGATATAAGTTTATGTACAAATAAAAATTGTTCTTCAACTTGAACTCATTTAAAAGAACCAAGCTGCAGTAAAATTTGCTGGGTACACGGTACCCAAAGCCTGCTACATCAAATTTGGATCAAAATTCCTTTGACACGCTACATGTTATTAATATTAATAGCGTGGAACATAACAAACAAATATAAAGCACAAAGCTTTTTTACTATTTAATATAATAACTCCCACACCTATCATCCGATTGTACTCAAGTTTTCACTTTGTGTCCTGGTGACCCAGGTGTTATCCAAGTTCTGGGAATATATTCATGTACTTAGAATATAATTAATTCTGGTATATATTTATTTGATAGATAGGGTTGCATTTCCACTGATCCAGTCCTTGTATACCCCAGCAACTCATATTACTGGCTACAATGAGGCACACAAATACCCCTCGTGGGCTGCAACTAACGAGAATTTGTCGCTTTTCGCCATTCAGCGTTTGTTTTTGAGCCTGTGACTCGTGCCATAGCTCATATTTGACTGCGGTTGTCCTTATTTTTGGCGATCTGAACGGGAATGAGCAGTACAATTACCGTAAACGCAGGTCTACCCACCTTCATCAGCGCTGATTAATGCCCATGCCCTTTCCATGGCTTAATAGCGGAGGCTTTACGTTCGAAATTGTATCTACACAGTAAGCATACTTCTAAGTTCCTTTAAGGAAACGGATTTGCTTTAAAATCGAGTTTATCTGATCTTTACCCTTTTCGGTAACAAATTAATAGTAGGTCGTAAATGTACAATATTATTCTTATACATATTAATATAGAAATGCTTAACTATTTGTAAAAATGGAGTGAAATATACATTCAAGACTGCTCCACTGTAAAAAAAACATTGTTTTGTAAATAAAAATAAATAAATAAAGCTAATATTATTATAAAACAATTATTATATTATATTATTATTTTCATATTTATAAGAAATATTCAAGGGTTTCCTCCTCCTTTACCTCTATCAGAATATTGACCCTAAGCGTTGGTACCTCTAAAAATTAATTTAAAGTTTAGATTTTGGGGACAGTTTAATACGAAACCATAACATTTTAAGATAATGTATTTAACTTCTTTAGTAATGTATAGGTTATACAATACGATACTTTTTATAGTTGTAAAAGTATAAAGAAAGCAGAAGACCTTCATATTTATATTTATAGCTAAACCTAAATGTATATTATAGTTGTAAAAGTATAAAGAAAACAGGAGACCTTCATATTTATATTCAGAGCTATGCCTAAATATATATCAAATATAAAACTTGACGATTATGTATTCTATTTAAAATAATGTCTTACCTATACTATAATCATTTTCCCTGTATTAGCCTGTCTTTCTTGGAGCTTTTGGCCACTGTTGCCACAGATAGAATGCTCCGGTGTACTGCCAATTGTCTGGCAGAATAAGACGAAATAACACCGTCCACTAATGCGCATTGATTTTCGCATTTCCAATGCCGTCATTTCCCATTGTTATTCAGGTTTCTCCATTTTCCGACGCTGCTGTTGTTTAGCAACGGATCCGACGGATAGCTAATGGCAGCGGATGTGGTTAAAAGCATTTGCCTGGCTACCTTTTTTCATAGACCATTAAATTTGCATTTGCCGGCGCTGACTGGCGCAATTGGCTGTCAGGCGGGCTTCATCTCAACTTGGCATTTGCAGGTCCGGGAGTATGCATGTGTAAAAGACTTGGTAATACATATTTAATAGAAAGGTACTTAAGATAATAATAGCGTAGAGCAGTTTTCACATAATTTTATATATTAAAAATAAAATAATATCTCAAATAGTTTTCGAGATTTATGCTTTCTAGTTTTTCAACCTTCATATTAAATAAACAGAACATTTTCTGGAACTACATTTTCCGTGTACATTTATTATCTATTTGTGTAAATTAAATATGTAGCTTAACCAAAAAGTTTCCAGGGAAACAGGTGCAATCCCTTAAACTCATTTCAACTATCCGTGAAAATTTGTTCCGACATTTGGTATCCTTTTAAAGTTCCACCGTCAGCACCGCTAAACCGTTAGCACGTGCCCGATGCATAAATCGAAGTGGGATGAGTATTGTCGACATCTGCTTCTGGTCTGGCGCACATGAATCATTCATGAATCGTTTTGGCACAAATGCAAATCGTGCAAATCTTTACAACAAACAAAAGCCTCCCCCGACGCGTCGCATCGGCACACCCGCATGGCGACACGGAAAACGCGAGCTAAACAATGTAAAATGTTAAATAATTATTTAAAACAGTTGAACGGAGGGGCAGTCGGTTGCGCATTGAAAGGCAACAATAAAATGTTTACTGTTTACTTTTTGGCAAATTTATGGCCTAATGCAGCTGCCACTTGACCAACCCTCTCGTAAATCCCAGGCAAAGGCAAAAATGTATGCAACACAAAAAAAAAAAATAAATAGTGCATACTACGGGCTGATTTTGGAATTTATGCAAATAACACAAGGCAACAAAAAAAAATTATTTACATTATGTGAACACTGGAATACAAGAAATACATTTTAAATTGAACAAACTGAAATGTAAATGATTTTAAATGAAACAAACCACTCGCACTGGGATATTTTTGACAGCCAGCTAATAATGTATGATTATCTGGGAACTGACATAACTATTGACATTTTAGGGACATTAATTAAGGGAATTACTAAACATATTTCTTAGGAAACATAGATCTTACTGGTAGTTCTCCCTAGATATAGTTTTAAGATTTATTTAGCAAACAAAAAGTAATTCCGACCTAAAATCTGCTTCTCACGGTTCTGTTTAGTTTAATTCAATTTGCTCTAAATTGTGCTGAGTTGTCGAATCAATTGACCGAAGAACAGCGACCACAGAGTGATAAATATGTAATCTGTCAAATCAGGACATTAAATTAAATAACACCTTCGGCACTACTAAGAACAAGCAAGCCCACGGCTATGTGGGAGGAAGCCGGGCAAACAAATGTTTCGCCACGACACATTTGGGCTCGAGAGTGGAAATTTTAAGGCAATGCGAATGGGAAAGCGACTACGACTGCGAATGCGACTGCGAGCCAACCTGGCAATTATATTTATGTTCCCATTTACCAAGGGGCATTCTGTTTACTTGAAAGCAATTAAAAGCAAACCAGAAGCAGGAATACAAACACACCCCGGCTACCCCCGATACTTCATCATATTTGTGTGCGAATATTTGCTTAGTTCTGGCCCCAAGATAGGGGTTGAGTGGTTAGTGGTGGTGGACGAAGGAGGCGGAAGCCGGGAGCCGGGAGCCGGGAGCAGGCACTCCTGGATGCTGCTCCAAGTGAAAGGCCTCGCAGTAAAATGGCCACTCAGGAAACGAACTTCGTTTATTGTGTCAGGGATATATATCTTTTCTGAATTGTTTGTCTGAGTGCGCTCGCATCCCGTACTAGCGTACTAGCGAGTCAGAGCGATGCACAAATAACCTACGGGGCTATAAAAGAAATACGTTTACTACGTACTAAAATTGAGTAAACGCTGCCATTACACAGGCTGCAGCAGTCAGAGGTCCTCGGCACCTCCTGCCCCACGCCTCCTGCCTCCTGCCTCCTGGAGGTTCCGAGTTTCCAGTTGTGTTTTGTCCTGGGTCTTATTTGCGCACTGTCCTGCCATGCTCTATTATTTTGAGTGCACACAACTTCATGCAGTAAAAAAGACAATACTCGAACAATCCTGGAAGGAGGACGCAACTTGAATTGTCCTGCACAGGGACGTGGGCCTTGGCACGACTCTGGTTTCCCACTCATCAATTAATCTCGTTTGCAGCATTTGCTCAAATCAATTAGGAACTACCACACTCCGATTGATGATAATCGAATTAACCTCGATTGGGCGAAACAATGACAGCAAGCGATGAGGATATCAATGCCTTCATATGTTAAATCGTTAGGAGATTGTCAGAGCCTGGGGAAAACACAAAAGCAGTAGAATCCACAAGCTATAATATATATTTTTAGCAAATGAAATAGCAAATACTTCAAATTAGTGCTTACACAACTTTCTGTTCAATATTTCTATTTGAAAAATATATCTTTTAACTTAAAAGACAGTTGTTATAATTAAAATATTATACAACTATTTTACTATAATTATCAGTGTTTTATTAGTTCTTCCACAAGTTGCAAACCTTAAATGTTAACCGAAAACGACTTAAATAAATGCCTCTCTTGCCACCGTGTATCTTGTCAGTCCAAATTCAAATGCAAATGTCGATTTTAACAATCATCAGCTCAGTCAAAGCCTTAACTTGAGGCTAATGGAATGGAAGAGTGTAACATCCAGCAGCCACCTGACTTGCCACTTTGCCAACATTTACATTTACATTCGCAAAACACTTGCGGACTCGGATTCGGGCGGGATGAACTCTGGGATACAGATACAGATACAGTTCAAGGTACATTTTGAGTAACAATCAAAGCTTTGCATTCAGGGCACCTCCTCTGATGGGAAAAATGTTCGATTTCAAGTGGCTTACCACATAAATTTGCACTTTGCTTTGTTTACAAAGCAATCGAACGAACAAAACAAAAAACACAAACAAAAAAAGGAAGAAAAACCCCAAACAGTCAAAAATTGGCAATGGAAAAGAATGGAATAGAAATGGAGAGGTGCAGGTTATCCGAACTTGACTCAAGGTAATCGGGATAAAAACCCATTAAATTCTTACTTACTAATATATTATATGTATTAACAAATAAGTAAGGATATAACTCTCTTAAACTTAAGGAAAGAAGTCTCTGTCCAAAACAATCAAAGGAAGTACACAAATTTCCTCGATAATATCATAAGAAATCAAATGAATGTCAAATGAAAGTTTATTTGTAAATTAGTTTTTGATATTCTACTTAGAGATAAACCGATACCTAGATAAAATTAATATTTTTTCCTCAGTTTTTGCATATTTGAATTAATAAAGTGGCTTAAGTCGTTTTGCAGCCTTTGATTTAAAGTGTATTCACATAGACGCATATGATAGTTTTGAAAATTTAATTGATGTCCTTGTTGGGTTCCTGAGGCGGCTTCACCAGCATGGCACTCAACTCCTTAGCATCATTTGTCAGGTAGTGCCGAGATCTCTTCTGCAAGTCCTCGGATTCCTGGACGCGCCTCGAAAGCTTCTCCCTGTTTGCACTGCTCAACCTTCGGCTGCCATCATCCGTTCGTTCAAGTTTCTTGTATATGTTATGCAGATCCAGATATATATCAGCTATGTCCTGATCAACCACTTCCATTTGCTTCATATAAGTATTTAAGGAATCCTTCATGTACGTTATGTCCTTGTTAAGAGTGTCGTTTAAGTATAGTTCGCACTTAACCGTGGGCATTATCAAGTCAATTATATCATTCACATTTAAGTCACTACAACGGCAAATGGATATAATTTTATCTAAGGTACTATTTACAATTTGCTCTAGTTTATCATTTGTAGGACTTTCTGATTCAAGAGAACTGCTGCTGATGTTTTGAAGGGATTCCATTTTCTTCTGCATAGTTTGAGCTTCCGAAGTTTCTGTATTTTTACCTCCAAATTCCTCCATAATTTGCTGCCAAAAAAAATTAAAAAATTTATGAACAATAAAAACCTTTTGTGGTTTCCTGAATTTTGAAAAGGTTTCTAAAATTTAAGTGACATATTTATAACAGCCTTCTAGGGTTTTTTCGTTTCCATTCTGGCCTCAGTTTATTTTAATTAATGGCTTCATCTGCCTTCTGTGATAACCCACTTTAACCTACAGGTAAATCTATAAAATGCTAAAACAAAACAAACAAAAAAACAGGCCAATCTAACAACAATAGTTTTCCAAAGACAAAGCTTTGCTTTTTGGCTTCGAGCGCTGGATCATGTTGCATGCGAATATCCAACAAAAATCAGCAGCATATTTCCCTGATTTATCCCTGGGCTGCAGGGCCTAATTCAATTGCCTAAATGGCCAACTGGCCGCTATTTCCTGCATGGAGTGCATAAACCGACTCACTTGAACCGGCCGTTGTGCTCCGAGCCAGCTTCTGTCCACAGCCAGTTGGATATTTCGTTTCATTTTTATGAGGCATGCAAAAAATAGCCAGTCGAGTGGCCGATGGTGGACGATGGTGGACGATGACCGGGTCCATGGAGAGTTCAGCGCAACGCTGAGCGCTGTCAACAATCACGAACCAATTGTCTATAAATACCAGCAGCGTTAAAGCAAACTCATTCGGATCGGGCCAGTCTCTGGCCCTGATTCCGAGCCGGACTGGGACCCCGGCAACCCACTGCGATTTCCGCCCTGTCGTTTTTCATTACATCGCATGTAACTTCCGGGTTGTTAAAGCGACACGCACCGTGCTCCTGTCCTCGAGTGGAGTCCAGGCTCCTGGCCGTTGTCCTGGCTGCTGACAGCCGTGCCGACAAATTTACCAGCTGCGAGCGTGACTCACGAGCTTTAACTGCGAGTCTGTCGATAACATGAGATTTTTTTACATAGTGTGATCTTTCTTCTTAGCTATTGGTTGGTTTAATAATTTAAAAAGATTTTTTTTAGGGGGTTGTGCATGTTTTTGAGGTTTAAATAAGGGGTTCGTGCACTGAAGGACCAAAAGATACATTTAATGTAAGTTAAGAGAGTATCTGTTTCTAAGGCATAATTGATATATTCCGATTTCAGATTTCATAAGCATTTTGTGATAATTTTATTGATTGATTGTATAGATACTGTAACAAAAAAAGATTTTCCGTAGGTCTGAAGATACTATACTATACTAAAAGTCGACATTATCGGTAAGAGCTTACTAGAAATAAATCTTAATTTATGCAAAAGTGTATGTACTACTTAAAAATAATTATATTAAAGTACTTTGAAGATAAAGAATCAAAGATAGACATTTATCATCAGCATTTAAATTATTGATAGCCAAATCCCTAGCACGCTGGCATCTCTAGAAGCAACGCACACTCGATCGCCATTGGCACGCCTTGACTGGGGCTCTCGGGTTCCACATCCTTCTGCGATGTCCCTGGCCCTCCTGGACCCCACCAAGCCCACCGCCCCCACGAGCCCGACTGAGTCAGTGTTTGTCCGCACGTTTAGAACTGGAAATGACAAATTCACTGTAGGTGGGCCCAGCGCTGTCCCTGCCCCGGCCCCGGCCCAACTGCTGCTCCCCCGCTTAACTCCGGCAACACGTTTGCGACTCAGCAAACACCATCATCAATTTCCGTGGGGAAATCACACAAATTTTTGCACAAACAAAATGTTTGGTTGGCCGCTGGGCAGCAGGAGCAGCAGGCAAAAAACAGCGAATTGCCACGAATTTTTGCATGTGACTCTGCGGTGAGGGTTTATCTTCTGTGTGCCGGTTGCTTTTAGGACTGCGGCTTAGACCCGGGACCATATCTACATATTTGGGCGGAATATTGAAAAAGAGTAACTAAATCTGGATTTGTGTTCATCAACTCAGTATTTGAGTGTATTTCGTGGCTCTGATAGCAAGAAAGGGAAGTTTTTTAAGTTAAATAATAAATATCCTTTTGGGAGTAGGATCTACTTTATTAAAATATGTGAGAATCTAAGGGGTTTTTTGAGCTTTATCTGGTTTTTATAACTTATTATTTAATCCATCTACTAGAATTCTTCCTTCTGTATTTTTTCCATTAATCCTAGTAATCTGTATAAAACACAAATACACTCAACACACTTGCACCCTCCTGTGCCCCATTATAATCCGATTTCTCCCAAATTAGAAGCAGCTTTCCCTCATTTGTTAAGCCCACTTGCTGGGGATCAAAAGACCGATCAAATATAGACGCCCGGTGAAGTGGCAACCAACTTTATATCTTTTTGTGGCTGGAACTCGCTCCGGAAGTGGTTGTACTTCCCCCGGTTATTGTTGGGCCGAGTAATTTGCCTGCTACTTCTGGTGAAGCGTAAAACTTTCAAAAAGTCATCAAAAGTTTATTTAGACGGGACAACGTAAGTCGGGGCACAGTTCCCTCCGCTTGACGTTTTTTTTTGCAATGCTCTGCATATGTTCACGGCACAATTTTCAACGCTTGCCAGTTGCCGGAAACTTTTTAAAGGCCTCTCCCTGCAGAGTCCATTTGGGCGATCATAATTTAAGTTGAGAGCACGGTCTTTAAGTTATTTTAGCGCACCGTGGGGTTGAGGGAGAGCGAGCTAATTAGCCAATGCCAATGGGAAACGCACAAAAGTAAACTCGATTCGATGTTATCGGGTTGCGCCCCTTATCCCCACGCGGCGTGGCTCGTTGCTGCCCCGTTCACTCTCGCCCCACGATGTAATTGCAAAAGTTTATCTTTATCTCGGCCAGGCAGCAGCTCGCAGCAGCTGCAGCTACATCAGCAACTAAAGCGGCAAATGGTCGCATTAAAGTAATTACATTCACTGCTCTCATTGCCGGCCAAGCCCATGCAAAGCTGAGGCTACCTGAGACGAAACCCAAAGTCGGAAAACCGGGAGCGGAAAGGATACAAGCTTCGGAATCCCCTTTTATCCCTTGGGCTTGAGCACTTCGTTTGGCATTAATGTAGTTTTGGAGCCAGAAATTCCTGACAAGGTGTCGTAAAAAAATATTTCAACCACAAGTAACTTTTGCTAAAAAGTTGCCACTATAAAAAGTGATTTTAAAGACTCAAGGTATGTATTGAATTATTATATATTAAAGCTGAAGCTTTTATATCAATATTATACCTTTAATACTCTCTACACATTCCATTTTATTAATAAATTTTCAGCTCACTCGAAACCAATGTACCCCATAACTCAAAGAAAAAGGAGTATCTCAATACGAGTCTTCATCCAGCGCCAATTTGCTAGCAGAAACCGAAACACAACCGACTTGCTAAGGAATGAAATAAGAGAAGACGGGAAATGGTGTGCTGATGGTTCCCAGGAGGAGTCGAGGGAATTTCCTGAAATAGTCGAGAAAGTTGTTGGGCAAATTCGTGGTAATCAATCAAATGCATACCTTAAATTCCCTTTAAGAAAATCAGAAATAAGCGCATTCCCCTACTTAGCGCTCGGTGAATAGCATTGGAAAGCTCGGGGAATTGGCCAGAACAGAGCCTTTCGAGAGCCCCCTCGACTTGTTGCCTCCTTGGCCTAGTTTATTACCAACTCGCACTCACATTCACGCTGATGACTGTCGTCCGCTGCACGGCAGCAGCTGTGCTCTATTCGAGGACAGTCTCACTTAAGAAGATTAAGGACGGTTCCTTGGCCAAAAGCTAACTGCAGGACCATGCCTTTTTTCCGCACGCCAGTTCAATTTTCCATTTTCCGGCTTTTCGCGGTCTGCCCTTATGTATGTGTGTGTGACAACTTCATTTGTTTGCGGCATCTCTTGCATTCAATTGTAAAAGCCGCAAAGCCAAATGGATTTTTACAAACGCGATTACTCTGCTGTCTGGCCTTTACTTGGTTTTGGTAGGAAGTATTTCATATAATTTTAATTACCAAAAAAATTGCATATTTATATGATGATGATGATGTTTGGTGTCTCTTAAAAATGCATTAAATATGCCTACAAATATATCGGTCTTATCCCTTCATTGGGATTAAGCCCATTTTGGGATACTAGCTATCGTTTGAAATGAATAGCTCAAGGTTTTATCAATTCTGTCATCTCAGACAAAAGTGTTACCCAAGTGAAATCCTCCACCTGTTTTGGCAATATCCAGCCAGTCGCCTCCTGTCGAGTTCCCTCATTTCCCTCTTCCCGCAAAAGATACATTCGAAGCTGAAAAAAAATATATTTCTGTTGCATTCGTTGCCTCTCCGTTCGTCAGCCAAAATGCAAATATCGCACTAAGCATAAATCGAAGCATTTTCAATAAATTCCCACTACGTCGTCGACGTTTCACCAGCTCACACTCGCACACGCTCCAACGCCATCTCTTTAGCACTTCACCCCTTGCCACATTGCATCCCCTGTCTTTCCCCAAAACGAGGGAAAATAATAAAAACTAAAAAATTGTCAGCGAAACAGTGAGACTAGAGGACAATGTGTTCGAGTTTCACTATTTGCAATCGAATTTGGCACTGTTGATTTGCCAAACCTCCCACCAGACCCACCAAGAACATTCGTATTTGATTTTTATGCTGCTTGGGCGAAGGCAAGCAATTGTGGTTTTCTATTGGTTTTCGAATTAGAAGCGTTTACACTTGTTTTTTTCTATAATTTGTTCAGTGAAATACTGAAAGAATTTAGTGATATATTTTAATGTAAGTCGCAAATGTCACAAGAATGTATTTAACAACTGCATCTGTAATAATGAGTTCCTGTATTTTCTACGAACCAAATACAAGAAATATAAATACAAATTTCCACAGTGAAGTCTTATAAATTTATGCCTTTTCTGAAAAGTGTGGCTCTCTTCTTCCACAGATTTTTCCACTCTTATACGGAAATTTCCCAAAGCCGGCTATTGAGTTCGCTTCGCGTGCTGTTGCTCCAGTTTCTGGCCTTCTCCGCAGCGCCATTTCCGGAGTCTGTGGGCCTACCGCAAGCAGAAACTTGGTCAAAAGTCGCCAGCTCTCCATATTCAGCTCTCCATATTCTCTTTTGCCAGCAAATTCGCTCTTCCCAGCCGTTTGGTCTCTCTCTCTCTCTCTCTTACCCCGAATTTTCCTGTGAAGCCGGGGCCTCGTGCGCCCCGTCAGTTGAGTTTATGTCTTCATCGGATTGGGTCTGCTCGCAATTTATTTGCATGCCGGTCAGGCCTTACCCCTTGGAGGAGTATGCTCTATAAATTAAACATAAATCAGTTGCACGACAAATCATTTGATTTCATTTGACGAAGTCCCTCGCTCTGCACCAGAGCTGGTGACATTCTGACTTTGCTCACGTAGCCCATGCATGGATGGGCTTTAAGCCGGGTCGAAGCGACTTGACTCTGGCCCAAACAACAGGCAGCCATTGATGAGTGAGTGTCAAGGGTCACGGCGAATCGGGGAGCGGGGGCAGTCGGTAGGTTGACACGGAATTGATAAGCAAATAGCCATTTAATGGGCCTGAACTGAATACGCAAAGTAATCAGAGTGATTAGCCGAATGGGGTTGAGGAAGTTGTTTTTTGTCCGTTTATCACGATTTGAAATCGAGAAAATCGATACAGCCCCATTCGATATATTTTATTCTGCAGTTTCAAATAAATTTGGTATGCAGCAGGACGCTTTAAAAAAAGTGTTCTAGCCTGAATGGGTTTTGGCAGGAATTGAACAATACATTTATCGACCAGCTGAGAACAAACCAGGCACTCAAGTGAGGCAATAAAATGAAGGGTTTAGTGGGCTTCACTGTAAGCTAGCCAAATTTCGTAGCTCACAAATTGTAAAGTGTTTAAAAACCCATTAAATTTTTTAAAATAAGCTGTAAGTTATAGAATATAGAAGTAAGAATATTTATTTCAGGTATTATTATGATTGTTTTATGATTGCTTTCTTAAAATCAATATATAAATCAACACCGAAAAAGCCTATAGGAAAAGCCCTAATAAAACTTAAAATGTATATTGAATACACTCTTTATAGAGTGACACAAGAGTGTATAAATTTTAAAACACATATTTAGGCCCTTAAATCACTAACCAGTAAATCCTTTCGCAGCACACTAAGCTTATATCGTGGGGTCGCCAGAGGCACCGCATTACAAGGAATCCATTAAAAATATAACGAATTTATTCCTACCATCTTCCGTTCCACTCAAACCAGTTAGGCATAAAGGGCTAAATGTTCTATCTTTTTGTTCCCTCTGTTAACCCATTCCAGTCGAGGGTGTTGCGTTTTGCCACGTCATAGGAAATACGCAATAAAATCAAATCATGCTCAAAATTTGATGAATATTCATGGCATTAAAAGCTCTTGAATTATTAACGACGAAGATTTTCAGTTGGCCAAATGCTCTTCCCAAAAGCACTTGGCCAGCACATACACCGCATCTGCATATAGTCATGCATATTCCCTGCCTTCTCTCGTCCCCCTTCGATGGCTGAAACTGTTCAATTATGAATTTTTGACATTGTCTCCCTGCCAGCAGCGAAGTCGAGTGCTCGGGAAGAAGGTGCAAAATAGGCGAAAAATGCCAGGGGATGGCGGATGCTGATGGCGGGATGAATAGGGGGCTAACAGCCCTTAAATGGGCCTGCCATGCACCCCTCGACTCACCTTCGCTGGCTGTTGAGTGTGCTGAAGAGCCATCGAAAGCATCTTTGCCGGAGTGCATCATGCTGATCCCCGAAACAGAAAGGAGCAGTACAAGTGAAAGTGCCAACAAAGGCGCTGATTAGACGATGGAAGATACAAAGCAGTGGAGTGACATACTGGATGCACGTTAATTGAGCTGGAAGGAGACTCGAAGCAGACTTTACTGCTGTCCTGGCAACCTCTGTTCATTCCAGAAAATTTTCTACAGGCACTGGTCTTAGAGGACTTTAGCCAGAAGACGAAAAAGGTCACAAATGTATATTTCAACTTGACTTGTTAGACAATATACCAAATTTGTATTCAAATTTCTTGCTAACTTTCAAGCAGTTGTTAGGAGGTTTTAGGTAATACAAACAATATTGGACCTTTGTCTAACATATCAGCATATTTTCAAAAACATTATTAACAATAATTAGTGGATGAATTGGCTTGCAGAATAATTTTAACGAGTCCAGTGAGTAAGCCCATAAAATTAAGTACCAGGAGACATAAAGACGAGACCAAATTATTACTTAATTATTTTTAAACGCCTATTATTACAAGGCGCAGATGTTGTTGCTGCCTCTCCCGACAGCCAACCGCCAAGCGAATGTTGATTTCCCTGAAAAATAAATAAAAAATATTTCTTACTTGCGTAAATTGGTCACGTCTCCGGTCTCAGGTATAAAACGGATATTGTAAAATTAAATTGATTCTCTGCTGCTGTACTCCCGACCGCCTCCGCCTTGTTCTCTTTTTGCCTGGTTGGTTTAGATTTTATTTTTTGGTTTTTGCTTTACATAACATAATGGAGAGCTCCACATGTACATATAGATATGTATTGTGTGCAGAATAAATAAATATAAATGCTGGTTCATCATTCTCATTTTCATCAAGGGAGCGTTACACATTTACGTGACAGATTACTGAGTGATAGATAGAGGGCCAGCGAGCACAAAATCGGAGGCTGGGATAAGAATTTTCAAATGAATTTTCAAACCAGCTCAAGCCATTGAAAGAGAAAAATACGGCTGAGTTAATGATGGTTAATATTTGGTATGGGTTTCTATTTGTTATGGTTATTATAATTAAATTACTTATTATTTTTTTATAGATATTATTATTAAACGCTAGCAGGGAGTATTGTAATTGTAAATATAAATCTTTATATTACTAAAATTAATCTAATACACAGTACCCATTCAGCAAATGCCTGGAAAATGAGTGTTCAGATAGAGTGGAAAACAACGTTAGAAGGAGAAAATACTTAAACACGTGCTAAATTACTAGCATCGAGTTGTAACAAAGGTGAAATAACAGTGCGATCAGCGGGAGAGAAGTGGAAAAAGGCGGAAGTAAGAACATAGAACATATAATTATATATACCTAATAAAAAAATAATAATATTAACAACCGGTTTTATTTTTCGGCTACGTGCGTCCTTATATCTAACTGGCTTTATTATATTAGTATAACTTTATCCCATCTCAAGGTTAAACCTTTTTTGTTGTGATGGCAGCGCATTTCGGAAGAAAAAACATTTGTATTATTAAATAAAACACTTTATTTAAGTTTTCAGAAAACTCTTGATAGAAAATAAACTGATTAAAGCTTGAAATTACTTTAAACTTAATCGTGTTCACACACTTGGCAAAACAATTGGCAGCCCTAAGAGTTGGTGTCTAATCTGTAAGCTGCTAAGTGTTAATTTTCAGCGCGCAAAACTCGGACAAGTGCCAAAGAATAAAGCTGTCGACCATTCTTGCCAAGAGAATTAAAAAAAGTGGGCGGGAAAATTCACCTCTGTGTTTAAATTGATTAAAATAATATGTAAAAAAGAATAAATTTAATTTATAGATTTATATATCTTATTGGCTAAATGCTATACAGACAAATAATATAGAATTTTTGTTTGCAAATACAGCAACAAAAATCTAATATATTTTCAATAGACCCTCGTGGTCGCGTGCACAAACCCTCTTTCAGTTCTTATTATATATTCTATTTTTATTAAATGACTAATTAAAAATTATTGATTATATTATTAGGTATTATAAAAGCAGAAAGAAATATTTCAGATTTACCGATTAAAGATGTCTTTAAATGTTTGTTACATGAACCAAGGGGAATTTACTTTATTTTACTTGTTGACGTGATAAGTTTTATGGCTGGGGGAGGGCACGAGTTGAACAAACTTCCCATTTAGGTTGATGGGCTTGACGTTAAGGAATTCCTTTTCCTGTTTTTTCAGCAAATGAAGCATGTCGCGTTATGTTTTGTCAGTCCTTAAAAGCACCACACAATTTGCACACACGTAAACACGGGACCGCACGCTGTCAGCAAATCCTTCACTTCTCACACGGACACATCAAAAAGCCGCATTTATCATGCAAAGATGGAACTTTCTGAGGAAGTCGGCAGCGGAAAGCTTTTTAGTTCTCTGTGTTTTTAGTTTCAGCAGGTGGGAATAGTGAAAACAGTGTGTCTTCTTGTTTGTTTTGTTTTTGCTTGGACAAAATTAAAAGGGTTTCGCCAGGTAGAAGGCACTCTGTGTGTCCTAACCGATGTCGAATAATCCTCCCGCAAAGTAGAGCCACTCAGAGCTTCGTTCTTGAAAAATAGTTTCTGGCTTACCTTAATTCATTTCATTAAAAATAACAATATACTATAATGCTAATGTATATAACGCGTTTGTTTATTGATTATTTAATGGACCGATTTAACTTATATCGATTCGGCGATAAGTGCAAATTATTGAAAATAAATGTTAAGCGAAAAACGTTGTCGTTGTTGCATCCAGTCTCTGCCCTAAAATGATTCAATTAAAGATACAATTTGCATACGATTTCATATTATTTTCAATTTAACTTTTTTCCCGACAGCAATTACAACTGCAGATAAATTACATTAAAGTAGGCAGGGACACATGTGCCGGGCCGTAGACAGCGAAAATTAAATGCCAGTCGTGTCGATTTAAGTTCAGCAGTCAAAGACGGACAGCGCACTATGGCCGGAAAGATACAGATACGTTGCAAAAATCAACTTTTTCATGAAAAGGGATCGTAAAATTTGTTATTGCATTCGACAGGTAATAGTTCAAAAGGGTTGGATCCAAAAAATGATTCAAATCGGTTCAGTATCTTAGAAGTTACACGGGTTCAAAGTTGAACTTTTTTTGGTTGCAAAAAATTTCGTTAGTTTTTTAGAAAATTTCTGACTTTGCGGCTGATTTTTAGGTAAAATATGTCACCGACCGGCATGGTTTTGGTCTCTATCGAAAGGGTAATCAAATCTCGGTAAAACGCAGGTAGAATGAAATTATAATATTTTTTGCACGTGCAGGCATACCTGTTTTACCGAGGTACTAATTTTCACCTATTTTTCAACTTTGATGGAATGTCAAAAATGGGATTTTGGTGGATTTTGTATTTGGCGTATGAGGTGTTGTTCTTGAATAT
>VNJV01016065.1:0-39259 GCA_008042635.1 Drosophila nikananu | reverse complement strand
CTAGCCATGTCTGTCTGTCCGTCTGTCCGTCTGTCCGTCTGTCCGTCTGTGTCAACGCCTAGATCTCAGCAACTATAAGAGCTAGAGTCACCAAATTCGGTATGTAGGTCGGAATGTTTTGTACGCAGATCAAGTTTGTTTCAGATTTAAAAATTTCCCTCCCACTCCCCCGCAAATCAATAAAATCAATAAATCAATAAACGCCTAGATCTCAGCAACTATAAGAGCTAGAGTCACCAAATTCGGTATGTAGGTCGGAATGTTTTGCAAGCAGATCAAGTTTGTTTCAGATTTAAAAATTTCCCTCCCACTCCCCCGCAAATCAATAAAATCAATAAATCAATAAACGCCTAGATCTCAGCAACTATAAGAGCTAGAGTCACCAAATTCGGTATGTAGGTCGGAATGTTTTGTAAGCAGATCAAGTTTGTTTCAGATTTAAAAATTTCCCTCCCACTCCCCCGCAAATCAATAAAATCAATAAATCAATAAACGCCTAGATCTCAGCAACTATAAGAGCTAGAGTCACCAAATTCGGTATGTAGGTCGGAATGTTTTGCACGCAGATCAAGTTTGTTTCAGATTTAAAAATTTCCCCCCCACTCCCCCGCAAATCAATAAAAACGTTTTGCAGCCGCAAATATTACCATATATCTTTCTTTTTGTGCATAGGCATGCATATGTAGAACATGTATCAATACCGAAAATCTGGTAACGATCGGATGAAAAACACAAAAGTTATTTACTTATCAGTGTGTTATCTATTTGGCAGCTAGCAACAGGTGCATCCCAAAAACAACAACAAAACTGATGAGCGCAAGAAACTAACTCCCGTGCGCAAAAAAGAGAGGAGGGGTTATCTCTGTCTCTGTCTTGCACACGCAAGTGCATGAGATGGTGGTGGTTTTGCAAAGAGCGAGTTTGTTTACATTTTGATATATATTTTGGTACATGGTATATAACAGTCGTTCACGAACGACTGTAGCCTTTCTCACTTGTTTCTTCTTGGTTTTTATAGGAGAACAATTCTGCATTCAAATCTCGATTTCTAATTTTTTGAAAATTTTTTGACAGTTTTGACGATGATTTTCTTGAAAAAATTGGGTTCATTTTTGGCATAAAAAACACCAACATTTTATAAGGTTTTTTGATCATAACTCGGCTTAAACTCAACCGATTTCAATCTGGTTTCGTTTTTTCTTCTTGGTTTTTATAGGAGCACAATTCTGCATTCAAATCTTGATTTCTAATTCTTTGAAAATTTTTGACAATTTTGACGATGAAACCCCTTACATTTTCTTGAAAAAATTGGGTTCATTTTTGGCTTAAAAATCACCAAACTTTTATAGGGTTTTTTGATCATAACTTGGCTTAAACTCAACCGATTCCAGTCTGGTTTTGATTTTTCTTCTTGGTTTTTATAGCAGAACAATTCTGCACTCAAATCTCGATTTCTAATTCCAATTTTTGACAATTTCTACGATGGAACCCCTTACATTTTCTTGAAGAAATTGGGTTCATTTTTGGCCTAAAAATCTCAAACTTTTATGGGGTTTTTTGATCATAACTCGGCTAAAACTCAACCGATTTCAGTCTGGTTTCGTTTTTTCTTCTTAGTTTTTATAGGAGAACATTTCTGCATTCAAAACTCAATAGCTAATTTTTTTAAAAATTTTTGACAATTTTGACGATGGAACCCCTTACATTTTTTTGAAAAAATTGCGTTCATTTTAAATCTTAAACTTTTATGGGTTTTTTGATCATAACTTGGCTAAAACTCAACGGATTTCAGTCTGGTTTCGGATTTTTCTTCTTGGTTTTAATAGGAGAACATTTCTGCATTCAAATCTCGATTTCGAATTTTTTTGTCTAGTTCTGGCGACTGCTTTCGTATGGATCTTCCTTGGACATTTATCTTGCGGCAAACTATGCTCTGGAAACATCTCAATATTCAGTCACTTAACGAAGGATAAAGCTGCCGGAAGATAATAACACACTATATTATCTTCCTCATTAAGTAAGTGAATATTGAGACTATTGAGAATATAAAACAAAATCGCTTTTTGTTAGTAGATATATTTATTTATTTATAAATTATTTTGGAAACATTTAGATTACATCGAATTATGTTTTCCAAAACGGAATTAAAATTATATTTCAGCTGATCTTGCGGCATATAAATGTGTAGCATGATTCATTCTCGTTCATTATTAATATTATAATTATTTATTAATTACACTAGAGATTCAGTATATACTTTAGGTAGTGTTGTCTCTAAAGGTATTAGTAATCAGTTACGAAAAAAGTAGATAATCATGGGAGATATTCTTGTTGTTGGTTGGTTGTTTTTCTCCAACGGAAGCCCTGTTTATAATCGATCTGTATGCCTCGCACGTCACGCTCAAGTCGGACCAAATATATTGCAAGCGATCTGAACGAATGCAGCTATCTTTTAGTAGATAGATGCCGCAATCCGTTTCTCTATTCTATTCTGTAGTAATACTTTCGTTTCACACCTGTGCATATACATTAAGAGAGCTTCGTTTCTATTCAAAAATCTCGAGTGCTTTTTGTGGCAGTTTGGCGGCAGTCACCCCATTTTTGCATAGAGTCTGGGTCTTGTTCGGGATCCACTTTATATACACACACATTAGTAACTAGAAAAATTGTAAGGAAGCGCGTTTGACTGGGAAACTACCTAATTTGGATGGTAAATTGAGAAAAAAGGGAATATATTGTTCTATAGAAATGCTTGACGGCAGCTTAGCTTTTTGCAGCAAACTATTAACTAAAATGTATACTTTTTCTAGTCGCTCTCACTAAATCCCCTTCGAAAGATTTTCAAATACATGTACTCGTTGGGAGTGCAGAACACACAAATCGAATAAATCGCGTTTGCTCTTTGCAAGAGTCTTGATTAAATATATTATAAAATGCAGCGAATCGAAAGTTAAAAGTCGCGTTAACCGGACATTTTAGTTTCTATTATTATTTTAATGTGGCTAACTTTGTCGTCAGGCAATTGTAATTGGCACTTTTTGTTGTGTTTAAGTAAGGATATATATAGATATATATACTATATGTATATGAGTATGCAGAGTCCTTTGTGACCTACATGTGAATGCAAATTAATTGTTGGGGCATCCACTCAAGGGGCTGGAGTGACGTACGTCCTGCCTCTTCTTGTTGGATGTCTTCCTCTCTACATTACAGTAATTTCATAATTAATACCCTTCCCGGAACGTGTGGTTTTTAGTCGATTGTTTTTGTTGTTTGCTGTTAATTAAAGTGACTCTCTCTCTAGCTCCTTCACTGTGGCTGCCACTACCACTTGCGTGGGGGTGGTGGCAAGGGCATATCCTTGCCAGCGTGGTAGACACTCCGGTGGGTCTCCACGTATTCGCTCTGCGTCTGTGTTTGGGCCAGAACACGCTCGCCTGTCCTTCGGGTGTCCTGGTGGGTCGTCAGGGGCAGTGGCTTGAACAAAGTAATTGAAAGTTATAGTAGATTTTCTTGATTTATGGTTTATGCATAATTTTAATTTGGGATCTAGCCAAGGTTCTGGGTACTATTGTCCATGGTGTAATCATAATAAGGTGAGGACAGGGCTCTTTCGTGGGGTAATTCTACTTGCTTGTGTTAGTGTTTCTGTTTTCGTTAGGGTAATGTTAGGGTAACAACGAGAGAGTGGTATAGGAGAGTGGCCATACCATTCTACCATGCTACTGTCCTTACTACTACGTTTCTCTTTTCTACTGTAGTTTCTACCAACTCTTCTCACTCTCTCTCACTCTAGTACTGTTTTCTCTACTACTGTTCTCACTACCACTGTTCTCTCTTCTACTGTTCTCACTACTACGTTTGTCTCTAAGACTGTTCGCTTTTCTACTGTTACTTCTACTACTCTTCTCTCTCTCATTGTTCTCTCTCTCATTGTTCTCTGTAGAATTGTTCTCACTATTACTCTTCTCACTACCACTGTTCTCTCTTCCACTGTTCTCACTACTACTGTTCTGTTTTCTTCTGTCTCTCTTCTGCTGTTATTTATACTAGTCTTCTCTCTCTCACACTGTTCTCTCTAGTTCTGTTCTCTCTTGTTCAGTTCTCCCTCCAAATTGTCTCTCTTCTACTAGTCCCTCATTTCACTCACTTGACGAACTCCTCGCCTTGCTCGGGGTGTTCCCTCCGGCGAGGAGATCACCATCTCGTCGGGATCGGGAGCAGCCCAATGCTCGGTAAACTCGCTGGCGGAGCGGGCCAGCGACGGGTGACTCAGCGAGCGGTGGAAGGAGCGACGGTCGTCGTCGTCATAGTACTGCATGCGATAGTAGCTGCTGGCGTCGCTCATGTTGTCCGAGTGATCCGGCTGCGGCCGCCCAAAGTCCACGGTCACCTCGGACATGGAGCGGAAGTCGTTGTGGTCGGTCTGGTACGAGGTGCGCGAGCTGCGGCGCGAGCGCTGCAGATTAAACGGTCCCGGGCCGCCATTGAAGCCACCGCCTCCCGATGATGCCGATGATGGGAAGCCCGGCATTCCGGGATCTTGGCGAATGGTACGGACACTGGAGCCGCCATCGCTGTCGTACTCGTACAGCGTGGGCAGGGAGCTGCGGCGCGAACGCGTGTCCCAGGGCTGTGGGGCAGCCTTCTTGCCACCGCCGCGCCGTGGCATTCTCATCTCCACATCGGGATCATCGTCGCCGGGCGGCGCCAAAATGCGGATAATGACGTCCCAGGTCTGGGGCTCGAACATGCGCTCGTAGCGCGTATCCTGGCGGATGCGCTCAAAGTCCTCGCGCACCACCGCCTCGGTCAGCATGGTACGCAGCGAGGATTGGGTGGTGATGATCTCCTTCCACTTGGCCCGATCGTCGTAGCTCAAATTTCGCACCGAACTGACATCATCGCCGGCCTCCGACATCTCCGGCTCCTCCAGGATGCGTATGAGCACATCCCAATTGGGCACATCCTTGTCCTGGGGCGGCACCTCGATCGGCTTCATGTTGCCCACCAGCTCCGGGCTGGTCAGCTTCAGTTTGTTGTCATGAATCTGCGACGGCGGCTCGGCCAGCGGCAGGCTCAGCTCGCTGCGCTCCATCTTGGGCGTGAGGGTCAGGCCGGAGGCGCTGGAAATGTCCGAGAAGTTCTCCCACTGCTGCTGTTCCCGCTCGTTCGGATAGTTGCGCACGCGCACATCAAATTTGGGATCCACCGGTGGCGGTGGTGCCGGCGGTGCCGGTGGCAGCGGTGCCCTCGGTTTGCTCTTGTACTCGGTGACGCTTCGCTTGTGACTCTCAATATCCTCGATGGTCTTCTTTTCGGTAACGGTGCGCAGGTAAACATCGTCCACGGTGTGCGATGTCACTGGCGGCGGCAGCTGCTGCACATTCGGCACATACTCGTCCTCGTAGTAATGCATCGTGTCCACGGTCATGTCCGGTGCCTCGGAGGACAGGTCGGTGATCTCGCTGGGAGCGGGGCCATCGGTGTAATCGGACCAGGTCTCCGGACGACCGTCGACCACCTCCTGATGCGTGCGCGTGTACACCGAGAACTTGGGCTCGGCCATGGCCATCGGCGGTGATGGTAGCGACTGCGGCACCTGCGGAGCCGGATGCTGCTCTGGCACGTACGTGAACTGCGAGTGAATGGTCTCGATGTGCGGCGGCAGGGATTCCATGGTCATGACACTCTCGCGATCCTCGTACGCCTCCATGATGGTCGACAGATTATTGCGATCCGGACGCAGGGTGGCCACGCTCTCCGTGTCCGAGGTGACTGGCGAGGGCGGCGGCGGCGGTGACTTCTTCACACGCACCTGAACATCGAACTTGGGCGAACCGCCGCCAACTGCGACGGCCTCCTGGATGGGTATGGCATGGCGGGTGAGAGAGGATGTGGTCATAACAGCCGCTGCCGCTGGCATCTCCTGTGCGGGAACATAGTGATCGCTATAAATGCTAGATGTCTCCTGGATGAAGGCCCGATTCTCGAAGCTACCAGCCGAACTGAAGGGCAGCGACCGTGTGTCAATCTCCTCGATCTCCGAGTGCGATTCGCTGGGATAGTCCGATGGTATGAGGGCTCCCTCGCTGCCCGACGAACTGTAGACGGCCTGGAGGGCGGCATGGGCCCGAGGTATCTTCACACCCTCGAAGGCACTGATGTTGCCCACACTGCTGCCGCTCAGTTTGGTGATCTCCGAGCCGCTGCCCATGCTCATGGGCAGGCGACGCACCACCGGAATGGGGCGGCTGCGTAGGCAGTAATAGGAGACGGCCAGTCCCAGGAGCAGCAGAGTGAGGAACATAATGGCACAGATGATCATCAGGATTTGGATGCTCTTCAGCGGCGGCTGCAGCACAGAACCCGTGGCAATGGGATTGAGACTGTGTGTGTGTAGAGGAGTGGGGAATATAGAGGCTTACATAAGCTGGAAAGGGGGGATACCTACATGGGAGCTGGCAGGGCCGGCGGCAATGAGGGCACCGGCGGCGGATAGCGGCACACAATGGTTATGATTTCATCGCCATCCATCTCTAGATTGGCATGGAAACGCACTATGATGTTGTTGGTGAACACACGGGTGGGATTCTGCAAAAGCATTACAAATGAGTTGGACATATCCCAAGCCGAGACGAGAGCTCTCTCTCTGTAGGCACTCACCTGGATGGTTCCACATCCCTTCAGCGGCAGCTCGAGGCGGTAACTGAGGGCTCCCTTGCCGCTCACACGACAGGCACTGCTGCGATCGTAGTCAGCCTGTATGATGCCATGGAACGGATCGTTGAACTTGAGATCAACCTGGGGGAAGATTATGGGGAAGAGCAGAGGAAGAGCGTTACTTTGGGAGCAGTAATCCAGGGACACTCACTTCACTCACTCACCTGCATGGATCCAGCGGCACAGTTAAGCGCGGCCTTCGTTCGATTCAGGAATATCAACGGGCTAATGTCATCCAATTTGGTTACCTACACAGGGGAAAGGGATTGATTAAGGTTTGAAGGAAGGAAGGAGTTTCCCAAGCTCATACCTTGCCATCCAGAGTGGCCTCCTCGGGCAGCCCGTTGGTGGTGTAGTTACCGCTGTCGCCATGCTGCACATAATTCGATTGTGCCGCCACCAGACCGCTGCAGATGAGGATCAGGAGTGCAGCGACCATCACCCCAAGTGGCCTCCGGTTCGAGCTCATTTCGTTGGGGGGGGGAATCCACTAAAACAGAAGAGAGCTAAGGGAGAAAGCAATGGGATATAGGATATAGAAAACTACAGGTACGAACAAACACAGGGAAAACGAGAGCTCAGAGGAAGCTCAAAAGAAGAAAAAGTATCCTAAGACTTTCAGTAAAATCAAATGAGATTTATCAAAGGATACTCATATATTTGATAAAACTCGAGGCACCGTTAGAAACACACACATCATCCCAACAAGTGGCCTCGCCTTCATTGTGTCAACGACTTTCGTGCCAAATATTTCGCCTTCAAACGAACCGCAGATAAAGAGATACAAAAGGCATACCACACCACCGCAGCACGTAGAACGAACGAACCTTTGAATCTCTATAGATTCCAAAATCTATTCCCGGCTTTCTTTCTTTCTTTCTTTCCGTTCTGCGTTCTCTTCTGCGAACCGATTAAGGTCGGCGCTCGCCGCAACTGAAGAGCTCAAGAGTCAATGCCAGTGTCAAGATTGATAGGTCGGTCGATCGGTCGTCCAACCTCCAGACGCGCTGAAAATATTCACACTCATCCGTGTATTGGTTATATCCGATCTACCAGAAAGGCAGTGGAGTATTGCATAAAGGCGTCGCGCAGCAGCACACGCAATAAATATATAAAAGACTGTGCAATACACCGAGATCGAGATGTAATAATAAGCAGACCAATAAAGCGAGACGAGACGCCTACGACAATTTTTGCCATATTTGTCAGGAACTTTTGCCTTGAGCAGCAAGCAGCAAGCCAGCTTAAGCGGGCCAAGACAGGGGCTCCAAGACAACGGCAAATGGTATGGCGAAGCCAGCAATGACTAAGACTACTTGACTTGAGTTTTCCATTTTTTTGCAAAACGAGTTTTATAGCTTACCAACCAAGCAGCCAAGCCAGCAACCAGCCTGCCAGCCAACGCGATCAACTCAGTGTCGTAGATGCGGATACATACACCCCGCACCGATACAGATACAGATACATGTAGAGTGCAGGAGCATTATGTTTTGCTACACTAGACAAAAATATAATGTGATTATAATGAATTTGTAGAATTTGAGACTAATCAAGTAATGCTCAAAAATTGAAGGGCATACGACTCCTCCTCTGCTGTTTTCAGAACGTTGTCGTAAGAAATTTGAAGGCTAGCCATGCAATACATTTCCTTAAAAGCTTTCAGACATAATACATATTATAAATATGGGTTTTATTTATCACTTAATGATCAGATTTTAGAGTTCAATGCATAGGAAAGACCTAATTACAGTCAAAGCCATGTTAGAATTATACAAGGTATGGCCACTCTCCTGCAGCACTCTCTCGTTGTTACCCTAAGATTCAGTCGCTCTCAAGTGAAACACTAACACAAGCAAATATCGGTTACCCTACGAGAGAGCCCTGTCCTCACGTTATATAATTACACCATGGTCAAAGCCTTTTTCTAACCGACCAGTTGGGAATTTAAGGGCCAAGCCTGTAGAAAATTGAACTAAAATCTTCAGACCCAATACATAATATAATATAATATAATATAACAAATCCTTGCCCTATATTTTTCAACTTAACAATGTATACTTTACTTGCAAGTGTATCTTTTAATTGTAATTGTGTGCCCTTAGAGGTTTATTTTATTTTTCAAGTGTAGGCGGAGAGCAGGGCAACTTGTGTGTGGTGGTGATGGTGACACCTGGTCCAGGGGCTGGCTTTAATGACAGCCTCTCCTCCTGCCCATTACCGGAATGTTCGGCCAGTACACGCAGAAATCTGGATTTGTCAAGGCTGTTTACTCGCGTATTTGCTACAGACAAATATTTTCAAAATTATTCGTATTCGTATGCGTCATCCCTGCATCGAGAGCCAAATGTTGGGTAGAACTTGTTTTTGCTAGCTCCACAATAGATATATCCTTACATTTTGCCAAGTTTTGCAAGCAAAATGAATAGAAAATTTACAAATTGCATAGGAATTTGAAATATTTGGTTTACATAATCCATCATATAATAATATGTAATTCATTACATATATTGTAATTAATTTCTTGCAAATTAAGATACCAAGTTTTCCAGTTATTCTATTTCTTTAAAATACATAAATTAAACCTTGCGTGTCCCAGATGTACTACTTAAATGCGAAATGTGTTGAATATGTTATATAATAATAGCAAATGTGTTGTATCTATGTATCTATGTATATTTTGGTTAATGAATTAAACGGCATCACGCGAATGTATTTGAAAGAATACACAAAACACAATAGCTCAAAGTTTTCAGAGAGTCAGTCGTGTGTGTGTGTTGTGTGCAAAAGTTTCGACACACAACTAACGTCGTCGCTGCACATACCACACCTTTACATCTGTATGCATAGGCATACCTGTGTGTACAGGTAGGCATGCAGCTTCGCAGACAGACACACACACACACACACACACACACTCTCTGGGATACAGATACAAAAGCACGGCTATATAGATACTTTTATATAGCCACAGATAGTCTTGCTTCGCTGCTCCGAGCTCTGGGCAAAACTGGTTTTATTTATTTTTTAACTCGTCGCTGAGCTGAGCTCTGGTTTAATGATTGGGCGATGCGATGGGTGGAGAGTTTGGGCACCACTAACATGTTTAAGGGAATAAGATTACAAGTGGAACGAACATCATGTGCAATATTGCATAAATAATATTGAGCGAAATACATATACCGCTCTGATGCTAAATATCTTTTTCCGCATTGGTATAAGCACAATTTAGTGGTATGCCTTAAATTCTAAAAAAAAAAATATGTAACTAACAAGAGTCTTACACTCTCAAAAGTATTACATTATTGTGCAATTTCCATTTTAATATTACTGGCATAAGAAATACATAGCTTGTTGTTTAAATTGTTAGTGAAGTTGTTATTGAAATTGTTGTTGAAATGGTTTTCAAAATTGTTGTTAAAATTGTTATTGGAATTGTTGTTGAAATGGCTGTTGAAATAGTTTTTTAAATTGTTTTTGAAATTGTTCTTAAAAGTGTTGCTGAAATTGTTTTAAAAATTATTGTTGAAATTGTTTTCAAAATTTTTATTGATTTTAATGTTGTCGAATTTGCCGTTGAATTTTTTTTTTTTTAATTGTTTTCAAAATTTGTATTGAAATTGTTTTAAAAATTATTGTTGAAATTGCTTTCAACATTGTTTTTGAAATTGTTGCTTAAATTCTTTTGAAAAATTGTTGTTGAAACTGTGGTTGAACTTTTTTACAACCTTTTTTTAACAACAAAGTCTAAGACTCATTTCAGCAGGGCTTAGCCTTAATTCTTAGTTATAAATAAACACTAATTGTAGAAGTTAAAACGATTGTAATAGGATTGCTTTGGCTTTAATATAATCCCGCCTAAGAAAATGGCAAAATCAACTCCAAGTTGCTTTCCAATTTGATTTCCCATTTAAAGCTTAGCTCATCAAGTCATTGGCAGCTGGCAATTATTTAAAATTACTTTTCACTATAAAGCCTGTATGGGAATTGATCACTTCCCCATATGTAAATAATGTAATTTTCGTTCTGTGTACGAATTAAGAGAGGGGCAAGCGCGTCAGCGGTCGGGTACGCATGCGCAGTACGCCTATTAAAATGCTCCATCTCCCTCGACCATTCGCTCGCTGAGCTCTTGACTCTTGCGCCAACCTTAACGACTTGGCTTAAACGTCATTGACCGTGGGGCGTAGGCAGGGCTTGTCTCAGAGGGGGCCTTACACCAAAATAACAATAAAAATTTGCCTAAAAACCTACATCAGATATGTATACTAAATTGAATTTCTAATGGAGGCCTGAAAGCCCCTCTCTGCCTGCGCTGCCACGCCACTGTCACAGATCCAGTGTTCTGCTCTGGCAGGCAGGCAGCTTCTATGAGAGCGGCGTTTCGGCAAAATATTCCAACTTTTCACAAGCCCACAAGTGTTCATTATATATGTATACATATATAGTTTTATATATGTGAATACATACTTATTATTAGGTACAATCAGTGATTAGATTTTATACCTTGAAAAGCTTTAATTGAAAATTTGCTTTTAGAAAAGGCTTGAAGAATGTCGTGAAACCAATATATAATTTCATATTGCAAATCTTCTTAACTTAAACAATATTTTAAACTAAAATAAACAAGTATAAAAACCAATTTTCTGCTGTATTGAATTTTTCTAAGCTATGAATCGTTATATTTGGATATTATGTTAAACCAGCTAAGAAGTAAATATTTTTAGAAATATTATTCACCAATTTTATAAGGTTTTGTTTTCTAAAAAAAAATCCATTTCAAATTCTCTTAAGAAATCTATACAAAATATAATTATAGGAAAGATTTTCTCAAGAATTTTCTTAGAATCAAATTTAGGTTTATTTGAAGGACGAATTAAAAAATTAAAAAGGTATAAGAACAGATTTTAATGTACTCTCAAGATAAAGATGGGAAAATCTACGATTACAAGCAATAAATGTATAATTAATTTGAAACCACGACCGCCTTTTCCTTCTAAAATCAAAAGAATTAAAGACCATGTTCAATGGCATTCAACGATAAGAAAGCCAAAATCAATTTTAATGAACCCATCAATGCGATTGGACCCACTTCCGCGGACAATGGGCCGAAAATGAGTGGAACTTTCGAAAGAATTTATTCTGAGAGGCAATTACTGTACTTCAAGCATCAGATTAGTTCAGAGACTCGGCCCACAGCCTCTATTTTCCTCCGCCTTTCTTTCTTTTTTTCATTTTATGGGTGATTCAGTAGTTGTGTTATTTTCTACTATCCCATTTTGTGAGTAATGTCAATTTCCGGTCATTCTCTGGGATGATCTCTTAATGGTTCCCAGAAGTGTTAACCCGCGTTGCACTGTCACAGACACAAAAAAAAAGAGGTATTGACTTTGAAAACTGAATCAAGCTGAATATACATATATTTATATATATTTCCTTTTCAAAGGTTACTCCGTCACATTATATGCAGATCGTGCGAATGCGACGACTGCGGTGCGCTCATTGTTTATTTTAATAATTCCACCACACAGAGCGAAAACAACAATTAATGCTTTCCCAGTAAGCTACTAACACGGACCGCACTCTTGTTAGTGTCTTACCAGGTTACCGGAAATATTACAGGCAACAAAAAACACAAAAAAACAACACAAAAATGGCAAAAAATAGAAAAGATAATGCTAAGAAAACAGAGAAAAGCTTGTTTTGTATACTTTTTATATGCTTTTTGGAGTCGCGCTTAGGCGCCGTAGCCGTTGATCTTCGTTCGTTGATTTTGCTGCGGGCTTAATTTATGCCGATTCTGTGGTGCGAACTGCGAACTGCGGAGACAAGCGACCTGTCTGTCTGCCTCTCTAACGTTTATCCGTGCCCGAACGCGCTCTAGCGGATTACCTGTTAGCGACTGAGTTGGCTGCTCGGCAATCTGGCAAACTGGCCCCCAGCCGGGGCTAAAACGCTGGCTTGCTCCGCTCACAGCTTTCGGGCCAACTTGCGCCCGAGTCGGGCTCTGAGTCTGAGCGTCTTTCTGTGTCGCAGTTTGTTCATCAGAGTGTGTTTTTGTGTTTTTTTGGCTCTCCGCGCCTCTCTCTCTCTCTCTGTTGCATTGTTATTTCCAGCTCCAGCTTCTGCTCAAGCTCCCTAATATTTAACCAACTTTTTTGGGTTGCTCTACTAAGTTTTAGCAAGATTATGCCATGAGTTTCAAGACTCCTGTTAAACTGACGGTTAAATAAAAAAAAATTTTGCAAAATTCGCAGTTCTTCATTATGTTCTAATCCTCTTTGAGATATGATAACTTTTCATGGATCAAGAATGTCGGCTTCTATTTTATAAAATCGAACCGAAAATATGATTATAAAATATATAATAAGAAAAACTTATAGTACATACTTTGTTATTTTTAACGATTTTGAAATGTTTTAATTTTATTGGAATCAAATTTGTTTTATTATGTAGATACAAAAAAATATAAAAAAAAAACTCTTGAAGTACAAATTAATAAAAGGGTTGTAAATTCATTTATTAAAACTTGTTTTCGACACTTAATTATTTTTGTTTCGTTAAATTTAAATACTAGTTACATCCGTGCGTATACGTAATTTTTTGGACTCTTCTATAAAACAGAAAAAATGTCGTTAGAATTTTTAAATTCTTCTCGGAAGCCATCTAGAGGCCAAAAGGCGAATGATTGCTTTGCAAACTGTACTTCCGGTCGGCAGAAAGCGACCGAGATCTGTTATAAACTGTTATAATAGGTCAGAGTTTTCGAAATATAAATTTTCTTTTAAATGTTGAAGGCAAAAATAAGGCTTCCACCTCGCCATTGTCAGTACAATTCCAATACATACAAGGCCTAAAACAACAAGCTCGAACGACAAAGAAAATCCCCTCCCTGATATGTTAAATGAAATCTCCGAAAATTTATTAAATTCCAACTTATTTCCTAATTTATAAACATTACATACTTAATTTCTTTACGCTGGCAAAAAACTGTACAAGAATCTGTAATTTTATTACTATAGTTATTGTGGTGCATGTGCATACGGCAGGGCTTGAGACAACATACACATTCCTCTCCTTTATTTGTTTATATTTTATACATAAAAAACTGAAAATGTAAATGTTCTTCTCGCTCTGAAAAACTATAATCATGGAAGGTGTGCGGGGAGGGAGTTGGATTCTGTCTCACGTCTCAAACAATCAATTCTTTGATGAATTTCATTACATTGATGGTTATCGGCATTGTTATTAGACCGAGATGGAGTAGTTTGTTTCAGTGTACGCCTGATAGGAATTGTCTAATAAAAAAAAGAATTTATAATTATTTACCTGAAAGAATCTATATGCAAAACCTACGCACCTGATAGATAGGCTATCGATTTTGGCAAATTCACAACATCGCGTCGGAATGTCGATAAGTTTTGCGTGAATCTAAAATAAGAAAAGAACAAATTATCCTAAACATGCTAATATATTGGTTTTGGGTATGTATGTACATATATCAAAAGGAATAGACCTATATATGGTAATAATAAATATGGTAAACTTGGTATAAAACTAGATTATAGATATTAAAAATATAGAATTTAATCGATATTGTATTATCGATATTTCTTGTCACCCTTTAAACTTATTCTATTTCTAAAAACTCACTTTTCCTTGTTTTTACTGGACACATTTCGCTCAATTCCAAACATAAGATCATCAAACCACTGGGCCATGGTCTGTTGCTTCTCCAATGGCTGGCCGCAGATAATCCTCTCCTTAAGTGAGCTGCAATTTTCGAATATATATTAATTCGAATATTCAAGTTAAAGCTCTAGAATTATAAATTAATACACTCACCGATAGTAGTCCTCGTAAAGTAAAATAAGCACCAGCAAGGGACGCGACATCGACCACTGATTTCGACAATCTTCTGCCAAAACGTTGTTCAATAATGACGACATCATGCTTTGTAGTAGCTCGGAATTAATCTCAACAACCTGCAAGACAATGAAGATCGATTAAAGTTCGTTTTAAGCTGAGAACTTTAGTTTTCTAAAGGGAGGAACGAAGATAGGATTATAAACTCACCTTAAGGAACTGGGCATTTTCCTGCGTTAAGCTGCGTAGCTTTTTGTTCGGAAAAGTGGAAACTGGAAGGGAATTTATTTATTTCTAAATTACTTGCTTAAATAAATTATATAATATGTAAAGTTACCTTTCAGCTGAAGCTGCTTAAAGATGTATGAAACGATACTATCCAAAATTGTGCAGCAACTTATATAAATGGCAGAATCTAAACAATTCAATAATAATTAGATATAAATCGCAAAATGTATTGTGCAAAAATACCCACCCAATGCCGCCAGACCCTTTGTAAGACTCTTCAAGATGTACACAAAGGCAGACGGCTCCAGGGCTGCGAGGTATGTGACATGATCTTGCGAGAGGCAATTCAACAAATTGTAATACGCCGTCGACAGTTTTGGGTATTCCTATTCTCGTAAACGTTACAACTTAGTTTCTCAAAAAATCTCATATGCATCGCGTACAATAATACTCACAATTAGATCGTTTTGCTGTATGGAGAGTATTAGCTTGGCTATTATATTTAAGACATTGTCCAATGTATCATCCCCATAGAGTTTAAAGACGCCACAATTTACATAGTTGCCACCGAGGGAGTTTTTCAAAATTAAAAAGCATATGGCGATGCCCTTAAGTTTCATTGGATACAGACGATCGCGTGGCACATCGAGATGCAGAATTCGATTGCCATATATGCAGATAAGTTTGGAAGCCTCGCGAAATAATAGAATTCCCATGGGACTAGATACATTGCCCGCCAGCCTCTGAGTGCGGCAATGTACCAGTTCAGCGAAAAGTTTTAATACTGGCGTTGTTACGGCGGGATCATGGGCCCAAAATTCCACAGCCCGCAGTAATATGGGTAAGTAGTCTGCATAGTACCTACAAAATTATAATTGTGTTTATATATTATGGTAAATTATAGGATAATAGTAATACGCACAGCCATTCGAAGAGCATTGTGTACTGAATACGAGCGTTGAGCGGCAGGGCCAAGCCACGGAGGTCGCGTGCCAGGCCAATGATGGCCTTCTTAGCCTCATCATTGGGGAAGCTATTGGAGCCCATTAGCACAGTTCTAAGGGACTCGAATTGGTCTGGTTTTAAATTGAAATTGATGGTTATTAATATGGTTAACGGAGGAATATAATACAAAATACTCACTTGTCAGTGGCGCCAAGAAATTATAGAATCTCTCCTCGTCCTCCCCCAAATCAAACATTAACAATCGTCCCAGCGATGTGTAGAACATGGTGCGGCACCGCATCTCACTCAGCGAGGAGTTCGTTCCCAGGAATGGAAAGTGCTCGCTGGTGTGATGCGTTAGCATAAACTGCACTTCCTCCAGGCGGGCCAACTTCCGCACGGAATTGAAGTGTACAGAGAGATCCGACAGCAGCATCAGAGTCTTGGTTATAATTGGCTCCGAGCGTCCCCAGTACTTTAAATTGGTAATGCTGAAAGTTTTGAGTTAAGTTAAATAGTGTATATAAACTCGATTCAGCGCTTACATTTTGCGATTTATAAAACTTAAGAGCATTTGCTCGTCGCTCACGCCAAAGACCTCGCTCAGTCTCTTGTACACATTCGCCTTTTGTGTCTGCTCGCTGCTGTGCATCTTACGCACCTGATCCAAGAAACTGAGGATGGCCAGCTCGAGCTTCTCGCAGCCGGCCTGCGGCAGACGGGCATCGGTCAGACTCATCAATTGTAAGACTCGTATCACTAGCTCCGCATCCATCGAGTCGTGCTCATCGCTTGTCGTCACCGAAAGGCGACCGACTATCGCCGAACCGATGATGTACACCAGCCACGTTAGCTGCAGTTCATGCACCGTGATGTCAATGGGATTGGCATTGGGCATCTGTACCAGATTCTCGTATTCACGGGCCTTCTGATCGAAATGCTGGACAAGGAGACCGCAGGTCTTGTTGTATTCGCACCTCTCGATCACCGACAGCTGCTCGAGTTGCTGCTGCACCATGCAAAGATCGTCCAGCGGATCCTCCAAGTTATCCCGCACAATCACCGGAACGGCATCTATGCGCGATTCAATGTAAGCCTTGATCACCTCCGGTGTGTAGGAGCCCAGCAAATGCGGATCTGGTGATTTAACATAGGGCACCGAGGCCACCATGCGCTGCCAGAGCGTAAGTAGGTAATGTACACTATTCGGTGCGAAAAGCCACAGCTGCAGACGGGTAAAAAGGGTAAGTGAGTGCTCTCCCATGCGAAATATTGGTCATATCCAGAGCAGAGCATCAAACAGTTGACTGTTTTGGGTTGTCCCGAAATAAGAGAGGTCTTGAAAAGTTATAAGTAACTTGAGAGCAGCTCTCCCTCTCTATCTGGCTTTTCAGCAAAATGTTTAGAGTCTGAAGCGAGCTCTACACTTAACTCAAAAAATTCTAGAGTAAAGAAATTTGCTATATGGTCTAAAACTCTAACGAGGCTCTTTCCCTTTCTTTCTTCTTTTCATTGTTACTCTCCTTATTTTTCTCTTTCTCAAGTAAGAGCGCCACTTCTCTCTGGAAAGGCCGTAACACTTGCTCTCTGCAGCAAAAGCGTGACACTCTCTCACAGTAGAAAGAGCCTAACATACCCTCTCAGTAGCGTCACACTCTCTCTCTCTCTCTCTCTCTCGCTATTTATAGAGAGAGCGTAACAAGAAACAAGACCTGACGAGAAGCTCTTATAAGAGATTTCTTAGCTGAAATCAAATTTAAAGAACAAGTGAGAATCTTAGAGTTCTCTGAAGACTGCAATCAAGCCTTAAGGCAAAGACAGAAACCCTCAACATTTTGTTGCCCGCTCTGGTAGGGTTTAGAGAATACATACATGCAGCGATTGCACCGTGAACTTGGCTATTAATTCAATTGCTTCTGGATAACAGGGAACCGCAATAAGTTCACCCAGTTGATAATTGGATTTAAGGCGAGCCAGTAAACGGCAGAATTCGTGATAGTTATCTGGATCACTCAGGCCCTGAAAACATTGATTAGTATTTGTTTTTCAAAAACAAAAAAGAAAAATGTAAGTAAGCAAATTGAAGAAATGAAAAATTACTCACGTGCAAGTTTGTCAGAATATCTTTGACGCCCTCGACCAAATGTGTTAAAAATTTCGTTCTTTCGGAATTGCTAAAAAGAGATCGACGCACAGATGTCATTTGTACCAAACACGATATGGAATAGCTAGCTAAACCATTTGGCAAAATCTGATATAAATCAAAAAACAGTTTAAGTGTGTTTGAATCTAGAAATGCAGGACGCCAAGCTGTGGGTATCTAAGTATAAGGACCAAATCAATAAAAAATTGCAAATAAATTCAATTGCATACACGTACTTGAACATTATTCATATCATCGGCCGATTCATCAGTCGAACTGCCAATAAAATCAAAACTTAGGCAATTTTTCGTAAGACGCAGGACATGGGATATTAGCCTGGAAAACAGAGGGGAGGAGGTTATGATCTGCAAGATTACAAAAATCAAGGAGGAATAACAACACTTACGCTTGCTGCGATTCATCCATATAATTGAGGTTCTTGCTATTGTCACGAGCCGTGACCAACAGTGAGCAGGATAACAAGAACGTGTCGTATAGCTGTTGGTCGCGATACGATGTTGCGATTTTTCTATTTTTTGAAAAAGACAAGTGCACATCTATCTCCACAATAGAATTCATTTCGCATACCAATTGTGATAGGATTTGGACACCGATTGTGCAATGCTCGACAGAGCCCTGATGAAAAATCAAATTATTAATAAGTAATTGCGGGAGCACCTGATCGATTGGTGTTACATGCCTGTAAGAACTTTTTCACATCCTCCAGTAGGTTTTGAAAGACCATTTCCCCCTTGAAACTATCAAACCACCCAAATTTGGTTATTTTCGCCAGGAGAGTAACCAAAGCCTGAATCACGAAGTGCTGCAAGTTGGGCCTGGTGGCCAAGTAGTTAAGGGCATAGCTTCGGATGTCGATTCGTTGTTCCAGACTCAGTCCTTGTATGAGCTTTGTTAGCGTGGACGCGGCCAGCAGCTGGGCATAGCTGGAGTCCGCTCTGTCCAATAGGAGCTGACATTTGGGCAATGCATCCTGGCTGGTCACAAATGTGCCCAAAGCCTTTTCCGCATCGGCACGGATGCCAACATCCGTGGCTTCGTATAGTTGCTTGCATAGCACCTCGAGTTGCTGTATGTCCTAAAAACGCAATACGATGGCCACCAGTCAATGTTTACATTCGGCACGGAATTAATATATATAGAATATGCGTACCATCACGTTGCTATAAAATATTCTTCCGAGCAGGTGAGCAGGTGGATTAAATGCAGTTTGTCAATGCAAATTTCGCTTGCTAAGTTTTCCTAATATACTGGGGCTTACGAATTATGTATATTTCTTACTAACTCTACGCAGTGTGGAACGGCTCCACCAATGAATGGTTTATTTAAAGTACTGGTTTACCAAAAACCATCAATCAATCAACTTCTTAAGTTTTATATTGTTTTCATTAATACCAAGTTAATAATGAAAACAAAACACCAAATTGTTCTTAAAACAAACGACAAGTGTGACCAGAACATTAAACGGGGAAAATCCCAGGGACATTAATGCACTTGTTGAACCATTGAAATACGAAATGCAGCAATTCCTGAAACATGGCAAATTTCCGATTTTAAAAATGAACTAGAAAAAGTGCCCGCACTTTGTATGCTAAATATATTTGTTAAAACCGCGGGCTTTTGTTTAATTGTTTTCGTAGCTGCATTCTGCATTCTGCTTATGTCGTGACACTTATAGGCTGTTCCCATGGAAACACGCCAATTTTTGACCGTCTAATACCAAGATGGTGTAAGCGGTTTTCCCGCAGCACAAAAATCGGAAATCGGTTGAGTTTAAGCCAAGTTATGATTAAAAAACCCTTTAAGGTGTTAGCGATTTTTGAGCCAAAATTGTACAAATTTTTTTCAAAAATTGGACACAAATTAGAAGTTGAGTTTTAAATGCAGAAAAGTTCTCCCATAAAAACTAAAAAGAAAAAACCAAACCAGACTGAAATCGGTTGAGTTTTAGCCGAGTTATGACCAAAAAACCCTTCAAGGTGTCACCCATTTTCAGGCCAATAATGTACCCATTTTTTCAATAAAAATTGTAAAAAATTTTCAAAAAATTAGAAATTGAGTTTTGAATGCAGAAATGTTCTCCTATAAAACCCAAGAAGAAAAAACGAGACCAGACTGAAATCGGTTGAGTTTAAGCCAAGTTATGGCCAAAAAACCCTATAAAATGTTGGTGATTTTTAAGCCAAAAATGAACCCAATTTTTTCAAGAAAATGTAAGGGGTTTCATCGTCAAAATTGTCTAAAATTTTCAAAAAATTAGAAATCAAGATTTGAATGCAGAAATGTTCTCCTATAAAAACCAAGAAGAAAAAACGAGACTGAAATCGGTTGAGTTTAAGCCAAGTTATGGCCAAAAAACCCTATAAAATGTTGGTGATTTTTAAGCCAAAAATGAACCCAATTTTTTCAAGAAAATGTAAGGGGTTTCATCGTCAAAATTGTCAAAAATTTTCAAAAAATTAGAAATCGAGTTTTGAATGCAGAATTGTTATCCTATAAAAACCAAGAAGAAAAAACGAGACCAGACTGAAATCGGTTGAGTTTAAGCCAAGTTATGATCAAAAAACCCTATAAAATGTTGGTGATTTTTGAGCCAAAAATGAACCCAATTTTTTCAAGAAAATGTAAGGGGTTACATAGTGAAAATTGTCAAAAAATTAGCTATCGAGTTTTGAATGCAGAAATGTTCTCCCATAAAAACCAAGAAGAAAAATCGAAACCAGACTGAAATCGGTCTAGTTTAAGCCAAGTTTTGATCCAAAAAAAGCCTGACTAAATTATTTTTGCCCTACCTTTCCAAAAATACCTTTCAAAATTGCGAATAGACCCAATAAATCGTACGCCAGAGTGGGTGTCTTTGAAAAGGGAAAACCAGTGGTAACTATTATTTATTTTGTATTTTTTATTTGTCTAGACTGTTTTAGATTTAATTTTATTGGATTTTTTGTTCAGAAAGGCATGCTAAAATAATGACCGTGATCGGGGGCCACTCGCAACCTCTATAAAAACCTTGGGGGTCCGGAATTGAATGTCCCGGAATGTTGTTGTTGGGGATGGTGTGATGTTGGCGATGGCTGCCCCTGCCGCATGCCGATTTCAAATGGCGAATTTGAACGTTGCATAAAGTGATGATAGTTATTCTGTGGCAGTTGATGCTACAAATATAATATAAAAAATAAATATTATTTACAATGGAAAATCAACTAAATTGTATTACTTACCTGTATATTTCGTAATGTCATAGCACTAGCAGCATTTCCAATTATATGTGGGCTTGGCCCATCGCCCAAATCTAATTGCAAACTCTCTGGCATGTCGTTACTACTGCCAAGTGCACCACGGCCATGTCCATGTCCATTGCCGTTGCCACGCACACTACTCCCGTTGCCGCCACCACCACCGCTGCCGTTGCCGCCGCCACCAGCTCCACCGCCGCCGCTTGTCAAATGAAGCTGCCCCAATGAGGCTGTAGCCATCGCCACATCCGGCATCATTTCGGAAAGATGACTATTGCCTGTGTCCAGGCCACAAGCACCGCCGATGCCGCCGCCGCCGCCGCCCTCGGCGCCCATGCCCATGTCCAGCCCCATACCATTGCCGCCATGGGGAAACCGAAAGTCTCCCTCGGTAATCAAGGCGGGCAGGTCATTGCGTTGTTGTTGATGATGATGCACCGTCGACGACAGTCGCGCATAGCTGCACTGCAGGGCCGCTGGCCCCGAGGTGGATCCAAAAATACTGGCCACGCCAATTAGACCGTTCGAATGGTGGCGTGGGAAGGTGAGATTTCGGCTATAGCACGGATGAGCGGCAGTGTCTGTGCCGCACGACGATATGGATGAGCCCATCGATGAGGATGATAGAAATGCGGCAGCAGGCGCCACAACGTTTGTGTGCCGCGGAATTGACCCCGTGGCCGCTGGCGATGGCGGCGGACTTTGATCCTCGTCCTCCAGCAAACAGTCCTCGGTTTGAGTGGTCGAGGCCACGACGCCGCCACACGACTCCTCCGCTGAGTGCGTCTCACCGCCGCCACCCCTGCCGCCATCGTTGGCCTGTAGGAGTGAGTGCTCCAATAGATCGGATACCTCATCCGGCAGATTGAATTCGCGGACAACTCGCAGACGGATTTGCCGATCGATTTCATGCTTCGACGACAGCGGCAGCAACAAAGCTCGCTGGCACATTGGCGATTGGCGCAGCTTGTGCTCCCGCTTGCGCATCGCCAGCAGGGTTTGGTTATCCGGCGGCGGTATAGCAGCCGCTCCGCCCCGCAGCATTATGTCCAGATGGCCATCGCCAGTACTCCTTCGACTTTCTGCAGCGCTGAGATCACTGTTCACCGTTGACTTCATATGCGACACCATGTAGAGTGTGTCCGGGATGTCGGGGGGATGTCGGGAGCGTCGCATTCGCATTAATTCCACCTGGTGGTGGGAGGAGGTCATGCGATCCTGGAGTAGCGCCTTCACCTCCTCGAAATACGGCATAAAGAGACGCGGCCGAACATATAATCCCTGATTCTTGCCGCCACGAATCCAGGCATTAATGCGTAAATTCTCCCTGTCGTCGCCAATCATGTGCGAGGGCGGGGTGCTCACCAGTCCCCGGCGAATGGCCTGACAGAGGACCTCGCAGTGCGGCGGCAGGACATGATCCATGCGCACCAATGGTAATAGTTCCGAGAGTATTTCCCGCAACTCAACGTCACTCAGGTCGCGCTTTTTAACACCCTTGCGGGCCACCGAGTGGGCGGTGTGCGACAACAGGTTGGGCTCACGATCCTCCATGCGGCGAATGAGTTCCTGCTCGCCCCATTTGAGGACAGCCTGCAGCACCTCCAGCTCGGATGCCTGCAGAAAATTGCTGTGCAAAATGTGTATAAGCTGTGCCTTGTCCAACTGATGCAGCACCGGCGATGCGCTCACGGCGGAGAATTCCTCGCGTAAATATTGACAGGCCTGGCGAAAGACCCAGGCCGATCCATGGGGCTGGCAGCCCCACTTCAGGACCGTTGGCAGCGTCTCAATCGATAGCCACTCGAGTATCAGGTCCTCACAGCCCTGGGCCAAGATATCAAGCTCCAGGAAGCGTCCAATCTGATACAGCTCCATGGCCTCCTCCAGCGTTGTGGGTCGCACACGTCCAGTGTTGGTCAGGGCATGCACCTCGCCCAGCGACCCCGCCGATGTCCCAGATCCAACGCCACGCAATATCAAGCTCAAGTCCACCGAATCAAGATAGATGGCTTGCAACAAAACTCGGGCATACCGCTTCGGTATAACCGTTTCGTCCAACACAATGCGTGTGGGCACGTGTAGCGAACGCTCCACGTACTCATCAATATTCCGCGTGCGACGCGCAATCAGATTGCGAAAGAACGGCGAGCGGGCGCTTAGCACCGCTTTATGGCATGGCAGCTCAATCTTTGGCCGGAACCCGTATTCCGATGTCCCAGAGTCTTGCCGCAGATAATCGTTGGATCCATCCGCCGTGAAGACAAGTGCCGCGTCCGCATAGTCACCCGTTTCCAATAGATAGCGAAGATCGTGTTCCAGCGGATTTGGTGTGCCAAAATCCTTGCCCAGCTGACGCAAGAGTGTGACATCAATGTTGGGATCGTGCGGACAAAGGTCACCGGTGTATAGGTAGCGCAATAACGATGAAAACAGCTGCACATCAATGGGCGATGTAGGTAACTCAAGACAGATACGCGCTCCAAAGCCCGGACATCCGGCCAGCAGGTCTCGAAAATACACACAACGTGCTGATAATATCGAACGATGAACTGAGAATATCGTTCCGCGAAACACAAGATCACAATCCGTGCACAATGTTTGGTCATAGAGAGCGGCCAGATCCTGCTTGTACGTTGTGGCCGGCGGTCGTGCCAGCTCAGCTTGAACCTATAACACAGAAACATATATATATATATATATATATCAAATGCAAGCTAAACTAATAAAATAGAAAATGTTTTTGCTAACCGACAAGTCCCTTAGAGCTGACAAGGCTTCAAACTCTTCGCAGAGAGCGGCCAATTCGATGGGCGCCCAGTCGGACACGAAATCTCGTAATACTCGCGCGTGATCACAAGCCTTTGATGAGCGTCTACGACGTATGAATTTCCGCTTGAGTGTGGCAAAGCCCGTAGCTCGCTTCCGTCTTTGATCGCGATGATGATAATGTTGTGCTGCTGCCCCGCCTGCACCACCACCACCGCTGATGACAATCCCAGGCGTTCCGCCCAAACTCCCGCTGCCAGTTGTCATTGCCACAGCGCCCGCTGTCGACATCCCGGCCATGCTCATGGGCAGGACGACCGCTGATACGTTTCCATTGGGATTGTTGCTAGAATTATTATTTGCTACGCTTCCTCCTCCTCCGCCTCCTGATGCGAGCGTGGGATAACTGCTGCTTGAACTGTTGGCTCCCATCTTTAATATTATTATGCGTGCAATAAATACTAAATTGAATGCGGTGTTTCACATTACAGGATTACATCTTGTCCTCGGTTGCACAATGTTGTTTAGAATGTAATGGCATGGGGATCTCGTCCGGACAGCCTTGCGCAAGTTGTACTCATCAAAAGTGTTTTAATACAACCAGATTCTGAAATATATATTAAGAACAATTTAGGAAATGCACAAAATTTATTAAATTATTATATATTTATATTATATTTCAAGTTTACTGTATGTTGAGAATTGGTATTGGTATCAAATTAAAGTCAGTTTACGCTGAGCACTTGATTTTTACTCATTTACTGACTCCCAATTGGATTCCAATGGCATATTTAGATGTGTAGGAACTCAAAAAAAATGCACATTTAAATTAATCATCACCTGTGTACCTGTGTACTTATGTATTTATAAATAAATGTGCACACTATTAATATTGAGTAACCTGTCATAATTAGTCTACGCTATCGTTTTAGTTGTAAATATCTTGAAGTTGCAATGGATTTTTAGCACTCGATTAATTATAGCTGAACTTTTAAAAGAGGAATACTCAAAAATATAATACTGTATATGCACATATCTACATATTTAGGTAACTGCACAAACCTGTGCCTTCCAAATGCAGCTGTCACTGTACATTCAGTCTTTGGAATCCAACTGTAATACGATGTAAGAGTGATGAAAGGGCAGAGCAACCTGGATAATTCAATCAATGGGAACTCTCTTATTTAATATTACATTTATGGGTGCCTATCGATTGTATTTTCCGACAAATACAATTCTGGAAACCTAAAAAAAAATACATATGTGTTTTAGAAAATTAATAGCATAATCAAATTAATGTGGGGATATGCACTTACCGACAGGCCAAATAACGCAAAGCACAAGTGCCACCATCATATTTTGGAGATTCTATGACCATCGTCTACCTTGACCCACATATAATTATGCATACATATACATATTATACATAGAGAGGTCTGGCTGTGAAGACAAATATTAAGCCATCGTGTATATGAAAAGTTTTCATCTACAGCATGTCACAGAAATCACTTGCAATTATTAAAGAGAGATTACAACAACGCCAACAGCAGCAGTTGTTTAACGTTAAAAGTTGTTTCTAAGCTGACTTTCATACGAAACACACTGAAAATATCTTTCGTTTTTTTTGTTATAATATTTCGCACCAAAATAATAATCTCAGGTCATTTTTGTGACACTCTCCAGTTATATGTAAATGCACGTCAATTGCAAGGGTGAAATATTTTATGCAAAACAGTTATAAATACACTTGTAAATATGTACGTCCATACTGGGTTGGATAATTATATATACAAACAAAATGCATAGTTTCGTGTTAGGTTTTGTTAATGCGATGGACAACTTGTATTGACTTTTATTTCCTTATATTATTATATATTGTTAATGCGCATATGCACATATATATATTTCAACATAAGTGCCCACACACCAACATATACGTATGTACGTTTATATGCATACATACTAATGTGTATCCGGATTTATGTGCACTGATGAAAAACATATGTATGGTTTTAAGGTAGAACCACTGAAAAGGAATACACATATGTACGTAAGCTCAGCACTTTAGTCCCATTTTTGGGGACTCTTTAATTGCAAGCCTGGCATAACTGAGTTTTTCTTCACCACTCCATGTATGTATATTTATATCTACACATTTTTTCTGAACTTTGACTTTTTACAATAGGGAATTTCACATATAAAAGGCTTATAAGCCATCGTTTTCATTGTTTTGACGTTTAATTGTTACATTCACATGTTGATTAATTCATCTTTTATATTGGCCTTACATCAATTTATAATGTTGATTGTTTTATTTACATGACAATATTAAAATACGTTCGGAAAATTAATGTGCCCGTGCTTCGTATTTCGTCGAAGACACACGAATAAAAAATACCATATGTGAAGGCTGCAATATACTATTCGAGTCGTGAAAATATACTGAAAGATTCGTCGTCGTTATATCGATAAGTTATTTGGTACATGCGCGTCAACGCAATATCGCGGAATGATTGTTTCCACTGGCACTAACTTGTTTTATGTGTATTTTCAGTATTTTTTCATCATTTTAGAGCTAACAATTCTTTACTACCGATTACAGCGACAGTGGCGGGAAAATATTTCCAAATAAAAATTTTTAAATAGGAAACATTTTAAGGACTTTTTTTGTAGAAATTTTTGTGTAACAGCGAAAAAAATATATTTTAATGTTTCAATATTATTTAGATTTAGATATGGTTTTATAGTACTTAGGCTAGTTACTTGTTGTTATCATAGTACAACGACCGCAATAATGTGAAATAGCTCATTGAAGTACTTAAAATCTATAAAAGAAAAGTTTATGTTTTATTTATATTTTGTTTTCTATCTATATATTAATACTCACAGCTGTAAAACTTTGAAGAGATAGAGTGGAAAATTTATAAGCTGTTATTTTCACGGGTTGTTGACTACAGAGTATCATAAACCTTAGATGATTTTGGATCTGCTTACTCGAGGCTGTATACACATGGTTGCAATGTACGGAACCTTCCCATTGGCACCCATAGAGAACATTCGCTGTAAAAGTCGACTATGCTTTCCATATTAATAAAATTCACAAATTCACAGCTAGTCACTCCATGTTTCTTACATGCTTCAATAAGGCATCTCCGTTCTCGCAAAGGACGTACAACTGAGAGATCGCCGAGGATATGTATACAATAAACTTAACATAGTCTCCGATAAACATATTTTTTCCCTACACAGTAGGAGACAAAATGATCCATATATTATTAAAACTAATTATAGCTTTTGTACGTACAGTAATTATTTGAAAGCCAACCATGCAAATGAGAATTGATGAAATCATAAGATTGACTAACAAAATTGGATTAAAAAAGTCCTCCAAGCGCTGAGCGAACCTAAAAAAAATATAAATGTTAAATTACGTAATAAACTGGAAACATATAATATAATGGTGCATTACCTTATGATTTTATTATGCTTGTCTATGATTTCTTTTAAACGCTTCAACTGCACACGTTGACTGTAGTCCCAAAATACACCGCCTCCTGCGTTATCTTTGACATCAGTAAATAATTTGTTGATATTTTCATGTAGCAAACGAAATTGACCACAAGTGTATGTTATAAAAAAACCAAAAATTGAATCTTCTGCAAAGAGAGTGGTCACTACACATATTCCTGCGTACGATGTAAACATGTAAGTAAGTACGTAACGCGTCCAACTACTGTAGGGATCGTATGGAAAGACCATTTTGTACGGAAATGGTTTCTCGTGTGAATCAAGACCAAAGGTAAAAAAAAGCTCAATCAAGGGCAAAACGCAGTACATAATAATGAGGCAAGAGAGCAAGCCTGTCATGATGTAAAACGTGTTCATTCGCTTACGACATTCAGCCACAATTGAATTGTTTAAATTTCTGTAAAAGAGAACAAATTGTGTTAATTAATATTAATACTATAAAACCGTTAAGTGAATGAGACCAGCACACGGACAGATGCTGTATAGATCAAAATTACTTACTCTGGCATCCATATTTCCAAAGCAAATTGCTCAATGAGCTTTCTAAACTTTCTTTGGTTAAGGCGTAAATGAAGAAGTCTTACAAAGTTAAGAACTCCCATAAATGTGGTGCAACAGTTTTCCGTAGTTATTATGATATCCGATAAGTTTTTAAACAAAAAAGCTGATTGGTAACATATTGTAATGCCCACCGATGTTATAACGTACCAAGCCCATGTTGTATAAGCTATGCCAAAAATTGAGCTGTTTAATTTTGATTTATAACTATTTGTTGTCGTCGATGGCGGTAACGGCCAAGATCCATTTAGCTTTAGCCAAGTGCACTGGACAGGCAAACGAAGACTTATCTGACTGTCCCTATGTCGATATTTATAAAACATGGTGATGATGTCTTGCAAATTATCAAGAGACCAATATTTTACCAGAGCCCGCCATCAGTTTTATACTTTTCCAATATATCAAATAATTCGGAAATATGAAAGAGAATTTATTATAAACAAAAATTACCCCGTTTAATGAGCCTAATTTGAGTCCACAGTATTTTAATAAGGGGGTGCGCACGACCCGCCCTGTGGGACCTCCACTCTCTCCACAATTATCATATTAATAGCACAGCCAGAAAAACATACTCAAATTTGTTGGAAAAGCTTTGCTTTCCTTGATCAATCCCATTTGTCAGTTAAAACTCTAAAGTAAACGTGTAAAAGTACATATGTAAATATAATCAGAAAACTATATCAAAAATATGTAACAGAAATTTTCATTAAAAAATTACAGGGAATACTTTGGAACGCTAGCTTTTAAACTAGAATTTTTTACATTGTTTGGCAATTTACGTTTAGCTTATAATTAACCATAATTAGCCCGTTTAAAGAGTGTCTGAAGGAATATCTTGCGTTCCCTAGATATCACCAAGATCATATATCTCTTCAGTAGTAAAAGCAATGTTATAAAAAGCTGAATGTGAAAGCTACCAGGCAAATATCGCAAGTTAACCATATTGTTAAGAACCCCGAAAATTAATGGGGAACAAAGAATGAGAGTTAAGGTACTACAGAACCGTTTGGACAGCCTTTAAAGTTATCATAGCAATTGTCTTTATGAGAATAGGGCATAATGGACCATCCCCTAAGTACTTAGTGGATGGAGGCTGAATTTCTGTGGCGATAGCGATATCTAGATATTCTAATGCAAATCTTTTTTAATTCCCGTGCCACTTAGTTTAATCGAACCTTAAAAGCTTTTCTGAAAGAAAATGTGATATTTAATCATTTCACCGTTAATATAGTTGTAGTTAATAGTTACTAAACGTACACTATTGTTCATTTTCAATCGATAGTCTATCGACATGACCATTTTATACCAAAGTGTCTGTTTCCATTGCATTATTACATTTTGGTTTGAACATACTGCAGTTGATTGTTTTGTTTGTTTTTTAAATTTTAAAATATTTGTGATATTGAAACATCTACATTTTTGTTCCAAGGTCCCTGGGTGTTTCCGAAATTTAATTACTGAGAAGATTCAGTACCCTTTATAATTTTTTTTTTATAAAACTTCAGGTATGAATTTATATAAAGCCATTCATCCGGGTTTCTAATTGTTTTTTGATCTACTTTCCCACACCGCTTGAATTAAAATATATAAAACAACATTTTCGATGGTGGAAATACTAGCATTACCGCGAAATAGTGACCGGTGCGAAGTGTCTCGACTGTATATCGATGTATCGATACGAATTAAATACACCGATACTATTTTCTTACACCCCAATTTGTTTCTAGGTGTTGGCTGCCAATTGTAGAGTGCAAATGAAAAGTTACGGATTGGTTTTCGTTAAAATTTTCAGTTACATGTGTATTAAAATCTGAATCTATCGACAGAAATTTGGTTTTTCTTGTTAAAGTTGACGTTGCGTGTAAGTAACACATTTTCCGGAAAATCTGTATTGCGAATAACAAATGAAAGAAAACGACTGGATGTGTGTGTATGTGATATGTTAAAATATTTTTCTCATGCCGTATGTATACAGATGCAACGAAATATTTTATGCATTGACACTTATGTATATATGACGGGGCCTCGGGAATCGTTTCTATGCGCTACGGATATTAGAAAACACGGGAAAATGTTTTAGTCTTCGGTCTTTTTTTTTTTTAAAAGTTCAACATTTAAAATTGATTATTTTTTGCTATATATTTCTTTCTTGCTCTTTGTCATGTGGGCTTACGCTACCGACCTTGGTGTGAATGGGACAAATAATCATCTCAACTGCTGTTGGGGACTTCCGACCTGCTTTTGCTGCCGTGTTCTCAATTGCGCACGGCTCGTATCACTGGCTGTGCTACTTACTCCAATCAGTTCAGCATTATACGCAGCGGTGGTGGTGCAAAAATTGCGATTTTGGTGTACAAAAAAGCAAAAGAAGGAATATCCCAACCAACAGAAGCAGGAAAGCAATCGAAAGGACGGGCAACATAAAGTAAAATTTGTTTTTCTATCTTGTAGTACTCAAGATACGTTTTTTTTTGTAATTAGTGCTGTTTCTCGACACACACGACACTCTTTTTAATAACATCCCAAGTTAATCGAAAGGATTTCGAACACAACAGTTTTCGTTGCCGTATTTGAGACACATACTAAAGAGCAAGCGGAGGAGCAGAGGCAGGAGCAGGAGCAGGTGATTTGACTGCATTAAAACAAGGTTGGTTAAATTAACTAAGGCAGAATCGTAGAAGATCTGATCAGCGGCACACACATACACACGGTATTTTTTCTTGTTTTTTTTTTTTCGTTCGCCAACCTTCAGACAAGCCCAAAAGATAGATAGTTGAAGTATGCGAATAGAAAATATATTTAAAAAAGCAAACATTTCTAAAGGGATACAAAATACAGAAAGCGCACATTTATACGTACATACATCTACATCAACAGCTCCAACTGTGTGGCAGCAGCGGCGTTAACAACAAATTTAATCGGGAGTGGAGTATACCGACAACAACCACAACAACAACAACAATAGCAACAGCAACAACACAAGATCACCGGTCTAAATAAACGCTGGATAAAAATGTGTGAATAAGTGTAATAACCGAATGAAAATAATAACGAGTTAATGATTTAACAAACCAACTAGAGACGACCGTGCACAAAATAATCGAATCGTTGTATGTTAGCATCTCATCCTACAAAGCTACATATTTATTAAAATAAGCTTCGACCTTCCTACAAATTCAACAAGAAATAAAAACAAATCGTAAGTACTTTCTTCATTAGTTTTACTGGCTCAAAACTAATTGATTGTTTACCTTTCCCTGCCTCTAGCGCCTTCTGCTACGCCTGCTGCACTGCATCATCTGTAAAACGAAAGCGTGAGAAGAGTATACACAGGACTTGGGAACGCACGCCGGTCGCCGTGTACATACATACATAAACGAATCGAGGAAGAGAGGATACCAATAATACCATCTAACGAAAGATGAATGAACTAGACAGTCTCAGGCAGGAAGCCGAATCCCTCAAAAATGCTATCCGGGACGCTAGAAAGGCCGCCTGCGACACATCCTTGTTGCAAGCAGCCTCCTCGCTGGAACCCATCGGACGCATACAAATGCGCACCCGGCGTACATTACGCGGACACTTGGCGAAGATCTATGCCATGCATTGGGGCAACGACTCTAGAAATCTCGTTTCCGCCTCACAGGACGGTAAGCTAATCGTGTGGGACTCGCATACTACGAACAAAGTCCACGCCATTCCACTGAGATCCTCATGGGTGATGACCTGTGCGTATGCCCCGTCAGGCAGCTATGTGGCCTGCGGCGGCCTCGATAATATGTGTTCAATTTACAACCTAAAAACGCGCGAAGGTAATGTCCGTGTGTCCCGAGAGCTGCCGGGTCATGGTGGCTATCTATCATGCTGCCGTTTCCTCGACGACAATCAGATCGTGACCAGCTCGGGCGATATGTCGTGCGGGCTGTGGGATATCGAGACGGGCTTGCAAGTCACCTCATTTTTGGGTCACACTGGAGATGTTATGGCCCTGTCATTGGCACCACAATGCAAAACCTTTGTGTCCGGCGCCTGCGATGCCTCCGCCAAGCTCTGGGACATCCGAGAGGGAGTTTGCAAGCAAACCTTCCCCGGTCACGAGTCGGATATCAATGCAGTCACCTTTTTCCCCAATGGACAAGCATTTGCAACCGGATCAGACGACGCCACCTGTCGACTCTTCGACATTCGTGCCGATCAAGAGCTGGCCATGTACTCCCACGACAACATCATCTGTGGCATCACCTCTGTGGCATTTTCAAAGAGCGGACGCCTGTTACTAGCAGGATACGATGACTTCAACTGCAACGTGTGGGACACGATGAAGGCGGAGCGGTCTGGCATACTTGCTGGCCACGACAACCGTGTATCGTGTCTGGGCGTTACCGAAAACGGTATGGCGGTGGCAACAGGATCGTGGGACTCTTTCCTACGCGTATGGAACTAAAAAACAAAGAGAAGAACTTCAAACTTCATTAAAAAGAAAAAAAAAGTAAAAAGGGTGGGGGTGGGGTCAACGGTTGCGCAGTCTGCGGCGATAGTGTTACTACACCATTCATCCATCTTACATTGTGATCTGATGTAAATGGCATGTGAATGGTGTTGCCACCTTCCCGTGCGTGGTTTATATAAAAATGATGACGGACGAAGACGACGACGCTGACGCTGACGACGACGACGACGTTTTGAATATGTGGGTGTGGGCGCAGCTAGTTGACTAGAACGTAGACCACAACAACAAAGAACTTTATATACAACATTATTTATATTGCTATATACTTATTAACTAAAATTATACAAAGAAGGAAAAAAAAACAAAGTGCAGACATACGCAGCAACATACATACAAAATAGACATACACACACATGCAAAAACACGCACACACAACACACAAAAACACACACGCATACAAGAATATTATTAGTGTAAATGGGAAATTCAAGCAAAAAAACAAAACGAAAAGAAGAGAAGAGAAGAGATGAGAAGAGTAAAGAAAAGGATGCGCCCGCTGATATTCAGTCAGTTGTGTAGTAGTCAGAATTCCGGGTACAACAGCTACAGTTTAAAAACGTACGTAATGTAAACTTAGTTCAAATCGTGTATTTGAGTGTGCAGTGCTAACGAACGCACGCACGCACGCATGCCTGATGAAACCTTGATGAACAATGTAAGGGAAAACAACGGTATCATTATGAACAACATACATAGGTATGTATGTATGTGTGACAAGTAAATACATTGTCCTCTGCGTATAATAATACATTATCTTCAGAAAAAAAGGGATCCTGATTAAGCGAAGTCAAAGAAGTAAAATAAAGTAAAAGCATTTAAAAAAAAAAGAAAATAAGAGAGAAAGAAAGAAGGAAGAAAACATCACGGCGGCGAACCTAAAAGAAAATTAAAACAATTGCGCATAATAAACTTTAAAAATCAAGTAAACAAAAGAAAAAAAAAACGAAAAAGAAAAGTAAACAAAACAAAACACTATACAACATTTTTGTCTTATTATGTTTAAGTCCCTAATTTATATACAAACAAACAAAAAATAAGAATGATTTAAATAACAAACTATGCATTAGTAAAAAAAAAACCAAGTGGAAACTATACATAATATGATGGCCATATAAGCTATAACAATAAATTTAAAAAAACACCTTTAAATCTTATAATACATTTATAAATGTTTAACAAAATCTTAACATATACATTCATAGAAATGCGGCATTAAGGGGCATCAAAATAAAACCATACTTATTGCAATGAAAAACAGCGTTTGAACAAACATACATCCTTCCCCTCACCTCAACTCGACTCGACTCACCTCACCTCACCGCAACCCCATTAAAGCAGAGAGTTACATTTTTCAATTGTTCGATTCAAGTTTTTGAGGTTTGTATATGTACGAGAGGTTTGAGGATGCAAAAATCGAATGTTTTGTACTATATTTAACACGACGAAATGCTTGAAAAGTGAAAAGTTTATTGTTTTCGTTTGTCAAACGAATCTACACTGACTCCAGTTTCTTATGTTTTTTGTTTTTAAATCAATTGAAATATCAAATGTGTGTATGTAAATGCAGAGATATTGATTCCAGTATTCTGAAATCCTATTAATGCCTGTTCTATTATTTTTGAAAGTTGTTGCATATTTTCCAACACACGCACACACACGCGCAAAAAGAAAGCTCTTGGTCCGATAGATAAACTCCGATTTAAAGTAAATAGTTTTTTAAGCACCGAGGAATTAAGAAACTAAAAACCAAAAATGCAATCCTTATCAACATTTGAAGTGCACAAGAAAGGAGAGGATGAGCAGCAGCAGCATTGTGTATTTTTATTAACTTTTAATTCTAAAAATATTGTACGCAATATCCTTATGTATATGTATGACTATTGGTGTGTTTGATACAACTGCAATTATTTGAGCTGTGCTTTTTAATAAGTACGTATTATATATTATGTAACCCTCCCCTTTTCCCCCAACAACAACAACGCACACTACTACTTCTCAGACTCCTCCCGCCACCCCCCTCGTCATGATTTATGTAATTCAAGCAGCAAGTTTTCAACTACTTAAATACGATATGGTTCTGTCTGTCACAGCCTTAGTGGATTATACAGATACACAGTCGAGATAGCATAGCATTGGTTGGTTCGAAATCTTCGAAATCGAAATTCTACAAATCTACAAAAATCTTCGAAATATGTTAATATCACAACCCTTCTGTATGTATGTGTGTTACCATGTAAATTTAATACTGTCCACATTATGTTAATATGTATACGCCACAAGATCGATCATATATATGCGAATATATTGTAATTTAGTTACTCTTTTATTTCGTCTGCCTAAATTTAAAGCATTTTATAAAAACGGTACATCTTTGTAATTAGTTATTTGTATTACAAAGTAAAACCAACTTAAAAACAAAATGAAAAGCTGTCAACAACAACAAATTGAGAAATCTAAATAAATAAATGATGTTCATGTAAGATTAACATTAACATAAACAACAACAACATACAACCTACAACCCATACATATTAAAATAAAAAACAAAAAAAGAAAATTAAACATTACTAACATTAATTTATAATTTGTGTCATAGCCGTCAACTCAGCGTTATACCTAGAATATATAATAAAGAAAATTGTGTTAAGCAAATGCTATATCATTTAATATGTATGTACGTCGTGTGCCCATGCCGAAAATATTGATTAAGACTTTGGTCGGTTAGGAATAACGGGTTAATAAAACTGGCATGTTAATAGTCATACATTTATATGCAATCTAATTATACTATTTTTTTCCGTTTGTTTTCAATTAAGGCCTCCGGTATTTCCATCACACCTTTGTCATGCCAATTTCAATTTGCAAAAGGATATCGAAATTTTGGAAACTATTCTCTTAATTTCTAATACGTAATTGGTACGATTTCCTTCTTTTTAGTACTCCTTTTCTTCATTTCTTGATCAATATTGAGCTTTGAAAATGTAAAAACGAAAATTAGATTCTAAGACTTTCGTTTCTTTTAACAACCAATCTTATCAAAATCCTTGAGATTTATTTTTTAAAATTTTGTTTTTGGATAATTTTAAAAACTACAACCCGTTTTCGCCATTAGTTTATAGTTCAGATTGGGCTATCCGATTAAAATTTTGATATTTCGCTGAAAATGAGACACTTTTTAGCTTTGCTGAGAAACTTAAATTAAATTAAATTATTAACCAAGAAAGTCATTAGAAATACAGTCACCACAATATTAAAGCTATGGGTTAAATCTTTGTGTACGTCAGCATTTACTGTTATTGCTGACATAGAAAACATCTTGGTACAAGTTCCAAAAGCTTTCGTATTTGGTTTTTCATGGACTAAGTACGTTTGGATAACTGATTCATGTTTGGGTTAGACCAATTAGTTCTTACATCTGCCAATAAAAACGAGGTTTGTATTTAAAGACACTTCGACATTTAACGCTTGTTTTTGCTTTAAGCGTTTAAAACGGAAATAACTTGGAAATAAATGACTCATACTTGGCGCAGACTGCAGTGCTTCTTCCTACAATGAAACCGCCCGAAATATGAGTCAAAAGTGCGTCATCCGTCAGCACTATTTGGTTTTCGAAAGCTGTATAAGCGACCCTTAGAGTATTTTAGGTATTCTATTCTTTACATTTCAGCTTCTTAAATGGGGAATATATCATTCTCTGTACTCCGGATCCAATTCAATCATTGTTTGCCCTTAAAATATCCTGCAAGTCTGTATTACTTGTCTGATTTCTTTTTCAAATGATGTACCGTAAAACAATTTAGTTTCAAAACTGGATATATAAATGTAAGTATAATGCAAGGGAAAACCTTTCGCTTGGCTAGATCTTTCCAGCGTTCAGCGTTCCACAAAACCAGTCTCTCAAATAAAATGTAGTCCATAAGTTCAATATTTAAACTGCTAACCACCCAGCCGAACCATTCAGTTAATAAGTTAGCACTTAGTTTAGAACCATTTGTTAGTCTTCTATAAATACATTTTTTGCTCTTACCAATCGGGAGTATCATCTTTATATGTAGAAAATAGGACAATAGTTTTGGTTGCAACACCGCAGACTGGGCCGAGATTCATCGATGTTTAAATCCTTTCGAGTGCAGCGGTCCTTTACACAGTTATTAACACACTGATTTACAAACTTTTTAACAATTAACGCGGATGTGCACGGGTCAAAAGCTGCGGAGAGAGGCTGCTGCGGGGAGTCGCCTCTAGTTATAGGTGAGATGGATAGAGAGTGAGCCAGATCGAGAGAGAGAGTGAGATTGATAAATGTAAATAATCCACGTCAGCAGCATGCGAAAGCGCTCTCAAGTGACAAACAATTCGTGCAGTCACTGAGTGGCGCTCTTTGAGTGGCACTCTCGGTCCCACATTATTGATACAACATCGTTACATCGTCAAAATTAAAAAAAATTGGACAAAAATGGGATCTTGAGTTTTAAATGCAGAAACGTTTTCCCATTAAAACTAGGAAGAAAAATCGAAACCAGGCTGAAATCGGATGAGTTTAAGCCAAGTTACGATCAAAAAACCCATGAAAAAGTTCGCTATTTTTTATCCAAAAATGTACCCATTTTTCTCCAAAAAAGGTAAGGGGTTACATCGTCAAAATTAAAAAAAAAAATTGGAAAAAAATGGATCTTGAGTTTTGAATGCACAAATGTTAATCTTTAAAAATCAAGAAGAAAAAACTAAACCAGACTAAAATCGGTTGAGTTTAAGCCAAGTTATGATCAAAAAACCACTGAAAGAGTTCTCGATTTTTGATCCAAAAATGTACCGATTTTTCTCCAAAAATTATTAAAATGATCTCGTCAAAATTATCAAAAATTTGATAAACCTTTTCAAAAAATTATAAATCAAGTTTTAAATGCAGAAAAGTTCTCCTATGAAAACCAAGAAGAAACAAAAAAGGAAGCTAACTTCGGCATGCCGAACTTTAAATACCTTTGCAGTAAGTAAGCATCTAAAATTGTTTATATTTAAGGTTTGCAGTTAGTTTCAGTAATATTTTTTATAATTTTTTTCATGTATACACATTTGTTAGTAATTAGATTTTGTTCTAATTTTAAATATTATTATATGTAAGACGTATCAAATAAATATATAGTAAAATATAAATTTATAATCAAAATTTAAGTGTCTCTCTTGCTCTCACCGTCCACTTTCCAGGGAGAGAGCGTAAAAGCCAAAAACAGAATTTTTCATTTGTATGAGTAAGCAATCAACCGCGAGCGCTTTTTTCTCTTATCCTTTAAGTCGCTCTTTCGCTCTCAGCTTTCAATTTCCAGGCAGAGAGCGTCAAAGCCAAAAACGGAATTTTTCATTTGTATAAATGAGCAGGGCAAAGGAGAAGATAAAAATGCGCGCGCGACGACAGCAAATGGCGAGGATAAGAGAAAGAAGAAAATGTGTTTTTGGCACTCACCCATTTACTTTGTTGCTGCTGATCCCAATGGGATCTAACAATTATAATTATAATTATAAGGAAACCTTCTTGTTTATTAAATTATTATTATTTTGTAGTTTTGCTTTTCATTTTTGTTCACTGGCACATATAAAAAAACAACAAAATACACTAGCAAAAGAACGCACTGATTTTGGCACTGTAAAAAAAAGTACAAAAAAAGCACGACAGCGGCCCGGCTTTTGTTATGAGGCTGATCCACGATTTCACAAACACTTTTCGCTGCACGGGATCGCTGATTTTCCGATTTTCCGTCGTTTTTTCCGCGCATTTGCACTTTTTTTCAAGACCGCGTTCTTTTCCTTTCGTTTCGTTCGGCGCGCTGGATGCAAATGATTTGTAATGGCCACCGGGAGAGTGGCCGATATCGTGGAAGCCGATATTGGCGCTTTCCAATGCAGTGAGCGACCTCTCTCGTGGAAGCCGATATAGGCGCTTTTCAATGTCGTGAGCGAACTCTCGCGGTGGCCATTGGAAATCATTTGCATTCAACACGCCGAACGGAACGAAAGGAAGAAAAGACGAAAAGAACGCGGCGTTGAAAAAAAGTGCAAATGCGCGGAAAAAATGACGGAAAATCGAAAAATCAGCGATCCCGTGCAGCGAAAAGTGTTTGTGAAGTCGTGGATCAGCCTCAAGTCAAAAGCCGGGCCGTTGTGGTGTATTTTATTACTTATTTTACATTGCTAAAATCAGTGATTTCTTTTGCTAGTGTATTTTGTTGTTTTTTTATATGTGCCAGTGAACAAAAATGAAAAGCAAAACTACAAAATAATAATAATTTAATAAACAAGAAGGTTTCCTTATAATTATAATTATAATTGTTAGATCCCATTGGGATCAGCAGCAACAAAGTAAATGGGTGAGTGCAAAAAACACATTTTCTTCTTTCTCTTATCCTCGCCATTTGCTGTCGTCGCGAGCGCATTTTTCTCTTTTCCTTTGCCTCGCTCATTCATACAATTGAAAAATTCCGTTTTTGGCTTTTATGCTCTCTCCCTGGAAAGTGGGCGGTGAGAACAAGAGAGACACTTAAATTTTGACTATATATTTATATTTTACTTATTATATATTTATAGCTAATTTTCTTGAAAAAATTGGGTTTATTTTCTGCTTAAAAATTACCAACATTTTATAGGGTTTTTGATCATAACTTGGCTTAAACTCAACCGATTTCAGTCTGGTTTCGTTTTTTCTTCTTGGTTTTTATAGGAGAACATTTCTGCATTCAAAACTCG
>VNJV01016064.1:0-16843 GCA_008042635.1 Drosophila nikananu | reverse complement strand
ATAAAAAAATAATATAATTAATCTGTAAAGATAAAAACTGTATGAAATTATGTACAGTTTATAAAGAAAGCTCACAGTTTAAATGGTTTTCAAGCCAGTTAAAATTAATATAGTCTTTGATATATTGACGACTCTTTTCCACAATTAGTAGTTAATAAATTAAGGATAATAATAAAAAAAAATTGTTGCATTTCCTTGTATGGTTGTCTTTTTATTGATGGCCAAAGTCATAGTCATGAACATAAACTCATTTGTGCTCGCCACTGTATATATATCCTATAATATGTATCTTTTAATATATATTTTCTATAAAAATAATGAGTAATTTTGTTTTTCGTTTCCACATCCGTACTAATTGAAAATGTCCCTTTTTTAACTCCAGGAAGAGGAGTAAAAACAATGGTGAACAGTTTAGAAATTAACCAAGATAATGCTGGTGCAATAAGAATATTACAGGAAAATAATTTAAAGTGATAAAACCCAAATTAAATTATGTTTAAAAATACCTAAGTTGAAATGGTTTGCAAAACAGTTTAATTCTCAATAGCCTGGAAAGGTTATTAAAAAGTGGGGAATATTCTATGAAATAAGAAAAATAATTAATTTTTTAAGCGGTCTTTACTAAGAGTATTAAAAATATATATATATTCACCTGCCTTAGTCGTTTCTTCAAATATTGCATTTGTTATTACAACGAAGTTGATAATAACAATAATATATATAAATTGTAAATCCCACAAAAATAATTAAAAATACATTTTTTCTAATTTTATGACTGCACTTAATCAAATTACCCCTTTTTAAGCTTCCAAGGAAAACCCCCCTAATAGTTATATAACAAAATAAAGAAACATTCTATGGTTCTACACAGAATTTTCCCTCAGTGTACTTCCCAAAATGACTGCAGGATATCTTGGCCTTCCAAAGAAGGGGACTGAGATGGGGTTGGGTGTCATGGATTGGCCATTTGGAAGGCAAGAATGTAAATGACGCCATAATTGCACACATCAAATCAAGCAGCAACCAAGGCCAAGGCAAAAGGGAGCCCAAGGAGGTGGAGGAGCAGCTGAAGCAGGGAAGCACCCGAAGCAGCATAAAACCCAAAGAAAAAAGAAAACAAAAAAAAACAATTGTGGAAAGGCGGAAAAAGCGGAAACAATTTCAATGGATGCGTGCAACAAAGCGTTGCAAATCGTCCATTCTGCGCCCTGTGTCTGGGTGCGATTTTTCGCGATTCTTTTCTTTTCATTTCTTTTCTTTTACTTTCTTTTCATTGTTTTTTGATTTTATTTTCCCCCTTATTTTTGTGCGATTTTGTCCATCATTTCTGGACCAGCAGCATTCCGCTTTTGTTTTGATTGTTTGCCCAAAGGATATTAAGTCAATTGCAAGGCGGCCCCTGCCATCAGACCAGCCTCCTCCTCCGCCGCCGCCTGATATGCATATTTAATTTTATGATTTTGGGTTGATTTCAGGCAGAGTAAAGAAAGAGTGGGAAAGCGGGAAAGCGGGAAAGCCCTTGGAAAAAAAAGGGTACGGCTTGAAGACAGCTACAGAAAGGGCTAAATAAAGTTTCAACAGGAGGCAGGGGGGCTCCTCCTCTCAAACGCAGCCAATTATCGTGATTACCCCCAGTGACAGATCCACAGATCCTATATGATTGATACAACCACTCCAAACACACACACAGCGACCTAATTCCTGGACCTTTTGGGCCAAGAGTTTTGGCCACAAAAAGTTTATCAAACGGCTTTCGGGGCCAACGGCCACAGCCAAAACTTTTAAGTTGAAAGTTTTCAAGGCTGCAGGTAAATCCATTCACAATTCGGGTAGCCTTTTAAAAGGGAAATACTTGATAAGTAATGTAACTATTAAATAATAATAATAAATATAAATAATAATAATAAATATAAGTAATAATAATAAATATAAATAATAATTATAAATATAAATAATAATAATAAATATATATAATAATAATAAATATAAATAATAATAATAAATATAAATAATAATAATAAATATAAATAATAATAAATATAAATAATAATAATAAATATTAATAATAATAATAATAATAAATATAAATAATAATAATAATAATAACTATTTATATATCATTTTTAAATTAAGTATATCCCTAGTACTATATTCTGGACATTATTTAAATGAGCTTCTGAAGTAGATACTTAAATATTTCATTTAAAAATAGTCTAGGGTCTTCCAGAAATCACTGATTTTTAAATTACTTTAAGGAGTATGAAAAAGTATACAAATTTCAATTAATATATGTACATATATAATGCCAGAAGCTGGTTTAAACAAAAAGCTAACTAATGATCGATTTATGTATTACAACAATAAGTATAATGAAGGGTATTTATGGTACATTTCCATTATATTATATTTATTATATTATTAAAATACATTGAATTCTGCCTCCGGTTATCAAAAAGTATACAATTTAATTTAAAGGATATTGAATTCCCTGTAAAATTGTGTTTTTCTTTACAATTCAAACTTGTGTAGCCTTAGACTTTGCCATTTTAAAACTCTATTAATTTATGTAGCAATCACAAGTTATTGTCAAACCCCCAATTTTCCGTAGTATAAATTACACAAAACCCAAATAAAACCCTATCAAGTGTTTAAACTCTCTAAAACTTCCTAAAAAACACAATTCCCAACTGTTAACCGAATCAGTTAACCCATTTCCGGTGGATTCACTTGGGATTGAACTAAATTAAATCGTAGACAAAGGCATTCCTGAGACGGAAAACTTGGCCAAGTCTGGGGGAAATTCCAAAGCACGAATGGAAGGGAAAAGTGGTCTTGGACTTGGATTTGTACTTGGAATTGTGGGAAAGGGTTAGAGAGCGTGTGGGCTTAGACTTAGTTTGGTTTTTGACCTTTGGGGAGGACTGCGGTCTGGGGTGTCGGTGTCTCGGTGCTGGTTTCGGTTTCGGTTTCCTTTGTCTGGTTTTGGTTTTTGTATGGAGCGAGTCGTCCTTTTGACCACCCCTTATAACCCTAGTTTATTGTTTGTTCGCTTATCTGCGCCGCCAAATTGATTTGGAAGCATGTAAATAAAACGAAGACCCCCCTCATAATTAGGGGGCCAAACTTTAGACTTTGAGCCCTGTAATTTGTTTGCTTGAAAATATGCAAATTAGAGGGCAGCCTTAACAGATGTCCGCCAGCATATTTCGCATGTGTTTACCTTTCAACTTGATATATGCATAACTCAAATAAACAGCCGCCCGCCCACTCTCACCTCAGCTCAATTTCTGGGGGGTGGTGGTGGGTTGCCTTCGGATTTTTCCAAATGGAAATTGATGGGGGCCACGGCACAGTGAGGGGCGGCAGCTAACGGCCAGCTGATTGATGATGATGATGGCCAAATATTTGCCTCGCAACGAGTGTACTTTACGATTATCTTACGGGGAAATGCGGTTCAGAGAGCGACTCTGCTTTCTATCAAAACATTTTAATTGCCATAAATGTGGATAATTTCAAGGCAGGCAATGTGTTTCCGATTTAATTTACTGCATTTTGGGGGTTAATTAATTGTTTTTTTTTTTCTTTTTTTGTATAAAATATAAATGAAAAATCGAAATTCTACTCTAGATCTATGCTACTTCAACGCTTTCAGCTCTGGCAATGATTTATCGAGTATTTCAACAGCATCTTCGCACACACTCACCATTCAAATGCACTTTACCTTGAACAAGAAATCAAATGTGATTATAAAGTGCATAATGCATAATTAACCGCCTTGGGGGTGGCTACTTTTTGCACTCACTGTGCCACTCGGCCAATAAATACGAGAATATTAGCAGCAGCAGCAGCAGGAAGAGTTTTCCATTTTCCTAACATTTCAATACGTCGGGGGAGCAAATAAACATTTTGCCAGCCAGAGAATCGCATTGAAGGAGAAAAATATCGTAGGAGCGATTTTAATTATAAATCAAATCAGAGCGGCGAGTGGCAGCAGCAGCAGCAGCAACAACAACAACAGTCGTTCTTTTTGGCCAATTCTGTGAAGAATCAGGCAGAAAAACCTAAAATGTGAAATGGAAAATAGAAAATGCAAAATGGAAATTCACCCACCGAAATTTATCTCTTGAAAAGAAGCTGCTGGTTGATGTGTGCTGTGTGTATCTGCAACTGCAACATTTGCATCTGACGCCGACTCTGGATCTGTATTTCAGCATCTGCCTCTCGTGTTGATTCAGTTGCCACACAGATAGTACTATCCTCTGCCCCCCTTTTCTATATGCAACCTGGTGTTGCATTTTGTGCGTTTTTCATTTTGCTAAATGCCTGAAAACAAGTTTTCCCCATATGTTTGTGTGTGGGTGTGTGTTTCCCCTTGTTTTTCCCCCGTTTTGCAGCTGAAACTATGGAAAATATGAAGGCTTTTTTTTTAGCAGAGTTTCGGTGCTGAAGTCGAAAGCATTGTCTGGGGAATCACTGGTGAGTGACGAGTTGCTCTTTGGCTCAACACGGAAACTAAATGATGAGGACAGGGGAAGTGACCTTGAAAGTGCAGTATTTACTCTTAAAAATTATACATATTGAAAAAAAAAAATGGGTACATTTTTGGCTTCAAAATCGCGAACTTCTTCAAGGGTTTTTTAATATAACTCGGCTAAAACTCAACCGATTTCAGTCTGGATTCATTTTTTCTTCCTAGTTTTTAAGGGAGAACATTTCTGCATTCAAAACTGGATAGCTAGCTTTTTTGTCCATTTTTGACAATTTACATTTTCTTGAAAAAATTGGGTTCATTTTTTGCTTAAAAATCTCAAACTTTTATGGGGTTTTTTTAACATAACTTGGCTAAAACTCAACCGATTTCAGCCTGGTTTGGGTTTTTCCTCTTGGTTTTTATGGGAGAACTTTTCTGCATTCAAAACTCGATATCTAATTTTTTGCCAAATTTTTGACAATTTTGTCGAGGTAACCCCTTACTTTTTTTTGAAGACCCAAAAATGGGTGACACCTTAAAGGGTTTTTTGATCATAACTTGGCAAAAACTCAACCGATTTCAGTCTGGTTTGGTTTTTTTTCTGCATTCAAAACTTCGATAACTAATTTTTGGTAAATTTTCGACAATTTTGACAAAAAATGGGTACAATATATCGACATATTCTGGCACCCCCCCATCATCATCCTGCCATCCTTGGGATCTGGACCTCCCTCTTGACCCTCGAAAACCTCCTCCTCAGCCCCAGCTCTGCCGTCGTCTTGCCGTCAGAAAGACGAAACATATTTGCATCCATTACAACGCGATGACAGCTGACAGGAGCCCCCTGTGCCCCGGAGCGAATGACAACGACAGGACAAAGGCCAGGACTTGGGGCGGAGTGGTGGAAGGAGCACTTGCTGGCTGTCATTAAGGATGATGTCGTGGCTGGGTGGACCAGGTGGCTCCGTTGGCCATTTGGCTAATTATCCATTGAGCCGCTTACAACTTAAATCCCCAAGACGACAACCGAAATTCCCCCGATGCGGGGACAGTTTCAATTAGACAGCCGCTTTTTACCTGGGCATCTATAGTAACAGCAGAAGCAGAAGCAGGAGTACAGGTGATTAGCCCAGTTACCTGGAGTGACTATTCCTCGCTACCTGGCACGCAGTTGCTACCGAAAATCCCGTGACCCGTGATCCCGTTACCGGTGACCGCATTTTGGTCATTAGGAAAAGTGCAATCCTTCAACAACCAGCGCCCCCTTTCGCATTTTCTCAATATTTTCGCAACTCCCGCCCAACGGTAGGCGGGAAAACTAGAGCAGGGAGAGAGGAGAGGAAAGGAAAAACATGAGTGATATGTTTGGGCTGGGGGCGTGGCAGGTGCCACAGTACGCAGTTCACACTCTTTGCATCTCTCGCACGGCTCAATGAGTTTTTAATTAACTTTCAAAGCAATAACTCAAATGCCACTACACGTTCTGCCTTTTCCTTGGGTTTTTCTTTCATAGCACTGAGGGAAAACAGGACATGGGTATGGGTATTCGAATGAGATAAGATGGTACAGATCTAATGAGTTAGTAATAGAGCTGGAAAAACATCGATGTTTGCTTACATTGATCTTTGTGAGTACTTTCTCGATTAATAATCGATTAATAATCGATGTTTAACAAAAACAAAACAACGATTTTGTTAAGTCTTAATTTTTATTTGAGATCATTTAAGAAATGGTTCTAATTAAGAAAAATGAGTTTCTTTACAACTGTAGCCTTCAGGCAGGTCCTGCTATCGCTTTTTTAATGCTTAAGGGCACTAAGGATAGCGTCGAATTTGTTGTAAAAACACTATTTAAGTTAGAAATTTACCAACTCGCACGTAGTCAGAATATTCGATGTTTGACAAGTAAACATCGATGTTGACGGGTTTTTGGAAACATCGATTATATCGAATTAAACATCGATGTTTGTTCCAGCTCTAGTTAGTAAGCCAGTAATTAAAGTTCAAAATTCAAATGATATTTATCAGAATATCAGTATATAAATTACCAGCTCATTGCTTTCAACTTTCCTCTGTTTCCAGTGTACCACTTTTTGGGCACGTCTTCAGCTCATCACACATGCCATAAGCCCCCCCACTGAGGAGGACCATAGGACAATAGGACAAACGGGGACATGGAGGCGTGGCTGTCATTTTGCATTCTATTCAATTCCCATCTAGGTGGAGAGAGTGCTCCAGTTGACTTTCAATTTTTCCAGGACCAGGCTAAAGGATAATAGAAACAGCCAGCCAACAGGAACACAGCAACAAAATTGTTGTTGTCAACACTAATGAAATTACAAAAGGACACAACAACCGAGAGGGAAAAATGAGGCAGGCAGAGAGAGAGAGAGAGAGAGGGGAAAGGCTTAAGACAACACTTTAAATAATTAAACACTCTCGGTGAGTGTTAAATTATCGAAGGATCTACCGGGAAAATCAAAAGAGACCAAACCAAATCGGATTACAGGGAATAAACCAGCACAAAAGCTTAATTATATTAAGAATAATAATATTTAGAGACAAATTAAAAGGTCACAGGGTAGGGAAAATATACGAAAAAGCTTTACATAAATCACAAAAAACAAATTAGAGAACATCCTGCACCTGGTGACCAGCAACAAAGTTTATTGAAAACACTCAGATTTAACATAATTTACAAAACTGACAAAGCCTGGGGCCAATTATGTGAAATTCATTTGCACAATACATGGTCCAGTTTCCTCTTAGTATTTGGGGAAACACGAAATAGATTTTCCTCTGAATTTTATTAAGTTCCCCCAACAAGATTAAATTCCCCTTTGGAAACCAGCAACTCGTGCTGTTACATATACAGACTTGTTTCCAAAAAAATAATTGTATTATATATACCTACTACATGTACGTGCTGCGAAATATGGCATAATATATGTTCCAATTTAATCAAAGGGTGTTAATGTTTGCCTAAGTAGAGAACACGAAACCCAAAACCGTACAGTAAACAATCGCTTAAGAGGAAAAATTAAATGCGAAAAGAAAATGGGGGATCAAGAAATTATTTGCTCAAGATTTATGTTCGTCTGATATGGAAATAAAAGCATATATCTTGCTAGTAAATATGTTTATAAATATATACATATATTATCATTTAAGATATGAAATCCTTAATGTTGGTTTATATAAATATTTTCGAGATAAAAAATAATCAAAAACTACAGAACAAGTATTTCTTTCCTTAAGAATCATCGCTTTTTATTATTAAAATATATTCTTATGAAAGATATGAAATCCTTTATGTGGTTTCATATAAATATTTTCGATAAAACGATTTTAAAAATAAAAAAATAATCGAAAACTATTGAAAAAGTATTTCTTTCCTTAAAAAATCATCGCTTTCTATTATGAAAATATATTCGTATTTAAGATATAAAATCTTTTAAATGATATAACGATTTTTTAAATAAAAAAATAATCGTAAACTATCGAAAAAGTAATTATTTTCTTAAAAATCGTCGCTTTCTATGATGAATATATAAATATAAATTAATATTTAAGATCTGAAATCCTTAAAATGGTTTTATATACCTATTAAATATACAAAAATATTCTTTATATAATCGAAAATAATCGGAAAAGTATCAAACAAGTATTTGTTTTCATCATTTACCATTTAAATTTTTGTAATTAAACAAAATCTTTTTAGCAGTGTTCGCCTAAGCAATTTGACCTGTAATTGCATGTTGCACGTTGCCAACGCGGAATTGAGTGGCGGGACCTTTTGGGGCATCATCGCCATCGCCATGATTGTGACCACCAACCAGGCCATCGCACACACACACACATCCTGGCCCCCAGAACCGAACCTGCAGCAAAGCCAACAATTCCCAGCTCGATTGCGTGACGCTCCGCTTTTGTGCATGTGCGGTGCCCTTTGGCCCGATTGACTACGCTGCCGGCGGCGAGGGTTAAGGTTGCAAGGGGTTAAGGTGGGTGGTGGGATGGCGACACACGCAAGCGGGAAAATGGCAAAGGCAAAGGCTACCTCCGGAGGAGGATCGCCTCGGAAATTATTTTTAATACGCGCTTTATTTCATTTGCAGCTTGTATGTTAACATGTCACACATGTGGCATGCCCCCCCTTTGGGGCTGTGCTCCTGCTTGTGGGCGTGGCAGAGCACGCGGCAAAGCAGAAAATAAAATATTAAAAAAAAAATCATAATAACAAACAAAAGAGACACGGGAAAATATAAAAATAAATGAATGAAATTCATGGGAAACTTGGGGGGTGACAAAAAAGAGCAAGTTAAAACTTTTATGATTAATTTATTTATGATAATTTGTTTATTGTTTGCATATTTATATTTTATATGTTATTAATTTTATTCATGTTATTTATGTAATTCTTTTTATATGCCTATTAAGATAAAGCCTCTAAAAAATATTCAAGACAAATGAAGAACTACCTTTAAGTATACAAAATTTCACGCTGCACTTGTCTTCTGACAAACGAATTTTATAATATTTATAGTAGATTTTTTGTTTACCTATTAAAATACAGCAAAAAACCAAGTTAGCCTTAACACTCATTTGAATTTAAATCTACTTTAATTCATTTCCACAATGTAAGAGGCCAGCCGAAAGTTAAGAAATAATTCAAACAAGAATTAATAACTACACAAACCCCTACACAAAATCCTACTCAATACAAAGGCTAAAATAATCCTATTTATGTACAATTTAGAATGTATTTTTTCGACTAGGCTTTCTCCCTGTGTAGAACCACCCACCATTGTTGGACCAAAATGAAGCAGTAACAGTTGGCAATAAACCCAAACCGACTCCGGATGAAGCTGGCAGGAGGCAAGAACCAAACCGAAGCAGGGAGCAGAGCCCCAGCATTATGTACAGGGTATCAAGGAGTCCCTGCCCCGCCACATCTGTCACTCAGGGGATAATCCCCAGGCATTACATTCACACTAAATGGCCAACACCACCGCAGGGGACGACTTGTTCGTGAAAAGCTAAGCCCACATCGAGGGTATATACTACATAAAGTTCTATATAATTATGCCAAGGTGTACGTACACATATACAAGATATTAATCTAACAAAGAGCAAATTGTCATCAGTTTTGTTGCAAATTAAAAAGTATCTTTAAGCCTGAACGCGTATCGGTGGCGTTAAAAACCAAATAAAGACAACATATTTCATATGCACGCGCGTCCTTGGTTAGTTAAAAAGGGACACAGGACATGGACACAGAGATGGGGAGAGCGGGGAGAGTGTTCTGGAGACGGGGAATGTCGACCACAGCAGTTGACAAATTTGGAAAAATTGCAACAGCGACAGCAGCCACAGATGCTGCCTTGAGGCCACACACAACAAAACAAAAAAAATAATAATACGAGAAATAACAACACAAGCATCACAATTGAATAAACGTATATATATATTTAGGGCGTAAATATGTACAAATATATATATATAAAAATATATACGAATATGTGCCAAAATGTTGATGCTGCTGCTGAGTTGCTGACGGCGCTTTTAGCCAAGTGCCTTGAAACAGGGGGAAAAAGTATCCCGATTTATCAGATTAAATGGAGAATATAGCCATAAACTATAAGCAAGTTTGGTGACTCTTGTTAACAAGGCTAATTTATATTGCTTTAAACCCTATCCAAAGGGGTTAAAAGTATAAAAATCAAGCACAGAAAAGTCGAAAGATATTGAAAAACAAGTGTTTGTTGTTACTACTTAAAAATATTTCATTTCCTTTCCAAAACTTATTAAATTATAAAGAAAACAAATCAAGGAACTGGCGGCAATTAATTTTATTATATTTACGAAATATTTTGTCTAGTTGTAATAATTAATATTAATTTCGTAAACAATTAATTACTCTAATAAATGGACAACTTTTTGCTATTAAAAAATAACTTTCTGCTTTTAAGAGTATCCCCTGTTTAGCCTGCATGGAGCCTGATTTTATACCTATAGTTTATTTGGTTAAACAAGTTTTTCTTTGCCGCCACCGCGTCCAATGTTTGTAAACATTTTCCACCTCATTTTTCCGACACCATCGCCGCCTCACCGCTCAATCGTATTCCCCTTTCTCTTTGCCCCCAAGCTGGTTTCATTTTTAATTTTTCATCTAAAAATGATGAGAAGAGTGAAAAGCAAAGAGGAGGAGAAGCAAAAAATCGTTTCAATTGAGTTGTGGCCTGGGAATTTCCACTTAACGCCAACCAAGTACTAAAAGTTATGGCACTTGATTTAAATCGCTTCGTTTTTGGGTTTGGTTATAATAATATTGGCGCCGATGGTTCTTGGTTCATAATTACCAAGTTTATACCCAGGAAATCTGCTCTAAGTTGCCCACATTTCAGGCTTTCGCCACACTTCAGGCTTCTTGAGGCATTTTATCCCGGCACTTAAATGGCTCAGTTCTTTCTTCTTTTTTTTTTTTGGGCATTAAGTCCTCCTGACAGACGTTATCTCCGTTCCACCTGCCTTAAAACGTTTTTTTTTATGTCATTTATGTCTCGATTCGCGGCTCGGCTCCTTTATTTATTTTTTGGCTACGCCAGAAAAAAAACACTTGAGAAAGGGAGAGCGAGGGAGGTGTCCCCAGGGATTATGATTCAATATTTTTATTTTTTCCGAAGAAAGTTTATGAATGTATTCGAATTACTCACAACTCCCGCTCTGTTCTGTTGACACTTTTCATTAGCCAGGAGACCCCGCCTAGTCGAAAAAAAACTTTTCCTGTCCGCCCTACGGCTTTCCCATTTCCCCCTTGCCAACTGAGCAGTGAAAATCTTTTCAATGCTTTCACGTAACAGCATATATAATTGGAAATATTACGAATGGAATGGATGGATGGAAGAATGGACGAGTTGAGTAATTGTTGCCAGTTCGTGACGCAAGATCCCTATGCAACTACACACAGAGAAAAATGTGCTGGAATTGAATTCATTCAATTATTTTTTAATCTTGAATAATGGATATATTATTACAAGATTATTTCTTGTAAAGAAAATCACTTCAAAATGGGGTTTGAAGGCAGAAAACTTCCTTTGGTCTAGACAGAACCTTTTAAGTATATTAAATATTTAATAAATAATTTAATTAAACAATTTGTTAATCTTGAATAAACAATATAATTTTCCAAGATTATTTCTTCTAAAGAAAATCACTTAAAAGGGATTCTTAAGGCTGAAAACTTCCTTGAAACTAAGCTGAACTTTTCAGTTTCTTTTCCCGCCTTCAGTTCTAGGCTCTTGTTTCTCTCCTCTTCATTTTTTCTCTCGGTGCATCTACTGCATGGATTCTGCCGCTTACCGGCTTACTCTCTTTTTGCTTGCCCTTTTCGCAGGTAACTGGCTCCCGGGGCTGCCTCTGACAGTTAAATGGAGTGTCACTGCCGTCTAATCAGCTGCAAACGCAAACATGAGCTGGAAAGGGGCGGCTCTAAAGGGGGTTGACAATCTCAGATTAGTGTCGCCATATTGCGTCGGACGGGATGGATCTGTTGTGTATCCCATGCCTGAGGCAGGGGACCCTTTGTGACAGCCCACAGGGAGCCCGTGGAGAGTCCCCACGTAAGCCAGTTAAGACAGGTCCCGAGACCGAGTAGAACGGAGACCCAAGTCCTGGGGGCCAACTGGGTGCCGAGGTTACCACCAGGTGAACTGGTAACCAATCCAATCATTGCCGTCGTCAGTGCAGTCAGAGAAAAGTAGAGCGGAAACAAGGAAAAAGAAGGAATATTTCAGAGGGATTTTCAAGTCAATTAAAGCCTAAATATTTAGAGATACCTCTGGCATTTCATGGGGTAGATAGATAGATAAATAAATGGATAGATATATAGACAGTTAGATAGATAGATATATAGATTGATAAATGGATAGATAGATAGATGGATAGAATAGAAAAATATATAAATTGATTGATAAATAGATGTATAGAGATCTTTCTGGAGTAAAAGAATTAGTATTTAGGAAGGAACTAATCATTATATGTACTTATCAGTTGTACAATGAGTTTCTTCCTTTTGCTTTTCTAAAACAAGACAACTTTTCATTAAAATATATACTTAACTTTTATTAAATGCATTCTTTGCCCCCCCAATTAACCCTTAATTTCTCTCAGTGCGAACCCAAAGTGCCACGGGCCAGTCTGCCCCACCGTTGTCTAGTATCGGTTTCGGTTTAGTCGCTTTTATTTTCATTGTGTCACGCGCTTAGGCCGAGTGATGAGATTTCTTAACTGCGATTTGCGACTATTTTTGGAATGTTTGGAATAACAGAGTACCAGGAGGGATATAAGGTATAAGGTATAAGGGATGAGGGATGAGGGATGACATTGGGGATGGGAGCTGGGGAATGAAGCTCAGGATGAAGTGAACCCAGGGCCCCAGGATAAAAACGAATAAGTGAGATAATAATACGATTTTGTGGATAATTCCAACAGAAACCTAATCCTCAGCTACTAGGTGGCTGTAATAAGACATTATTCCAAATTATAAAGTGTTTCTTTAATTGAATTCTCACAACAATTCCGGAGATTAAGTTTTTCTGCCACACCTCCTAGTCAAAAGAGTGTTTTCTATGAACTCTATTCTAAGAGTTCTACGAAATTTTGTTAGAAAAATAATAAAATATAAATATATAAATAAATAATAAATATTATTATATTAAAATACGCAAGAAAGCTTTAAAAAAAGCCTTAAATATTGCCTTGCCCCTTGACAAATTACTAGAAGATTCCTTCTACTTTACTCCTTTGAACTTAAAATAGCCAAGACCTTTACCCAACTTTAGATATAGTTTCCCATGAGGATTAAAATCGGAGTCACTCATAGGTCAGCTTATAATTTTGACTGTGAGATAATTGAAAATGCTGCCAAGGCTGCAAAAAGTTACCCCTCTTAGCTGTCTCTTTGTCTATTTTTTTCTTACACTTTCTGTAAAGATTAGTTGGCCAGATTTTTCTTTTAGCCAGCTGCAGTTTTCTTTTGCTTGGCTGCCAGCAGCGGAAGGTGGGAAAACTAAGGCAACAGTTTTCCGCTCTTTTTCCCAATCCCAAGAATTCTTTGATACTAATCAAGTTTTCCTTTGGCTGCTGCTGCTGATGCTGCTGCTGGTGTCCGGCTGTTCATTTCGCGCATTAAGTCAACCGCTTGGCCCAGGGGGAGGGTAAATGGAGAGCGGCTCGCAATTTAATTTCATAAAGTACCGCCATGGCCCGCACCGGCAGTGAAATGCATTGGGAGCAGCAGGCCCATAAATTACGCATACGCCGCGTTGGCCAACGTCGGTTGGGGCTTTTTTCGGGGGGGCCTCTTTTTCGACTGCCGACCCCCGCGGGAATTGCATGTGCACCACGGAAAAAATAATGAAACCTAAGCCTAAGTTCCATAAGGACTTTAACTAATTTAATAGTAGGTACTAATTACTTAATTGTTAACCAAGAGGAAATGGCTTTTATTAAAAAGTAAGAAGGAAGTGCCAGTCAGGCAACAATATGCCGCTGTAAATACCTATAGTTCTTGATATTCATATAATTAATACAGAAACTCCAGAAATGATTTAATAATTATTAATATATATTGCGAAGTTGGTCTATAGATTTGGGTTTGCGTTTTATAGCGCTGTGACCATAATCTGAATATGAGTAGATAAATAAATAAACACTTTAATACAGTGTCACAAACACCACAAACCAGCTATAGTTCTTGATATTCATATAATTAATACAAAACTCTGTACATAATTGTTGTCAGTTGTGTATTTTTCGTTGCTTGAAAACAATTCTGAACAAAATAACTTCATTTGACATAGTGTTTTCTCTCTGTGCACTTAAAGACCTGATGAAGGAGAAGCACAGTTTACTTTTTGGTAAACAAGAACAGCTGTACGCAAAGAAAAACATCTTGTATAATATTTGGGTGAGAATCAAAATAAAGTTGAGATCTTTCAGCTCGAACTTCAAGGGAATAGGGAAGGTCTTAAATAGCACATTTTAATAAATGTATTAATTTATATCATTAACTGTTTAAAGTGGTCACATTTCATGGTTAAGCAATATTTCTATAAACAAAAGAATAGCATTGCCCGCAGCTTCTATTTCCCAATTTACTTGTTGTTTTTAATTAGTTTAGTTTAGTGCCTAAGTTCTAAATTACAATGTACTGACAATCACATTGTTCCTGGCACATTACAATTTAAAAATAAAGCCATTAACTAAAGTAAATGAAAATGTAGAAGCAAATATGAAATCAAATACAATATAAACTTAGGGGAAATAATAGAGAAATAATAGAGCCACATATGTCACTAATATTTCTTTCAAGGTTTATTTATACATATATAAACAAATATGTGGTAATAGTCTGCACAATTATAATTCTTCTGAAACTGAAGTTCTTAATTAAATTATTTATTTATTATCACCTTTACTTTATTTATTATTTTAAAAATCTCAATCCTCCCCAGAAAAATCTCTTGTAAAATCCAATAAATACTAAGCAAAGTCAATAATTTGAATGGACAGCAAGGAGCAGAGCAACCCACTCACCTGTGGTGAACAGGACCAGGTGCAGGAGACACTCCAGCGTGCCGGCGGCGCCTTGGGACTTGCATTTGTACCGGTACCTGTACCGGGGCTTGTTGCTGCTCGCTGCCATTTGTGTTTCGGCTGCGATTCGCTTTACATTTTCATTTGTACCGCTTCGGCCGCCCTCCTCCTCCTCGCCGCTCTCCTTATTCCTCCTCCGGCGACAAAAAGAACTGGCTGCTATTGGTAGTTTCTTCTTGAATTATTCAGGCCGTTGCCCGCTGCACTTGTCCCATGAATATTTCAAGTGCGCCCTGCAATTATTCACCCACATTCACACACATCATTACTCTAAGCAGCAAATGGAGAGAGGTGAAAAAAAAACAAAGAGTTCTACGCAAAACACACACAAAAAAAAATATAATGGAGCGACAATTGAATGCCGAGTAAAATGCGCGCCAAAAGTTCGTTCGGTTGGTGCTCTAATCAGAGCGAGGGGTGGGTCTTCTTATCAGAGCCTGTCGCGTGCGCTGATATCGAGTGTCAGAAACCAACTGAATTTTTCTTGTTTAGTCCAATTGGAAAGAGGCCTGTTAACAGCGTTAGCAGCGGACTAACAGCTGGCGGTTGATGTCAAGTTTTGAATGCGTCGCTGTAAGGGGTCTGTTAAAGCCAACAGTTGCCGTTGAGGCTTAACATTGTTTGCAGTTAAAGTTAACATTGAATACGAACAAAATCATATGAAAAATAAATATAAAACCTACAAAATTGTACTTTATTATATAAGTATCAAGTACTAAATTTAGAATAATTATTTAATTCGAAATAAAATAAATAATAATAAGTGCTTTGCACATATGTTGATTAACAGAGTTATTCCAAGACCAGGTGGCAACACCATGTTCTTAGACAGAACTGTTAAATAACCGTTACCGAACTGTTAAGTTTGATTTGCAGTTTGCAGTTTTTCTTTATAGAAGAAAATATAAAATGCACAAAAGTATTGTCTAATAGCGATTATTTATTACGAAATCCATTGTCATATTAGATAATGTACACAGACAAGCAAAAATTTAACAATACAATAGAAGTTTAAAATTTTACAAACTGCTATTCATCGCCTTTCTGCTCATCATCGAAATAATCAAATCTGAGGATCCACTTCTTGCTTATAACTTGTATCTGCTTCACAATTAATATTATTTTAATTTCTAGCTCTTCCTGATTTTCAGAGATCTCTGAACAAAAAACCACTGAAGGAGTTCGCGATTTTTGATCCAAAAAAAAAAACCAATTTTTTTAAAGGGGTTTTACCCTCAAAATTGTGAAAAATTGGTCAAAAAATTAGGCATCGAGTTTTGAATGCAGAAATGCTCTCCTATAAAAACTAAGAAGAAAAAACCAAACCAGACTGAAATCGGTTGAGTTTAAGCAAAGTTACGATCAAAAAACCACTGAAGGAGTTCCCGATTTTTGAGCCAAAAATTTGCCCATTGGTGATTTGTGAAATTGTGAAAAATTGGTCCAAAAATTAGAAATCTAGTTTTGAATGCAGAAATGTTCTCCTATGCAAACTAAAAAGAAAAAATCAAACCAGACTGAAATCGGTTGAGTTTAAGCAAAGTTACGATCAAAAAACCACTGAAGGAGTTCCCGATTTTTGAGCCAAAAATTTGCCCATTTTTTTAAAGGGGTTTCACCGTAAAAATTGTGAAAAATTGGTCAAAAAATTAGGCATCGAGTTTTGAATGCAGAAATGTTCTGCTATAAAAACTAAAAAGAAAAAACCAAACCA
>VNJV01016062.1:0-10667 GCA_008042635.1 Drosophila nikananu | reverse complement strand
GCATAATCTGATACCTGTATTTGTAGTTAAGGCAATGGCGCAAAAGTACAGTCATGAATTCACCTTGGCGCGGCTTCATTTGCGTCACGTTATTGCATATTTATGGCGACTGCCTTGCACCAAACTGAACTAAACTACATATGAAATTATTCAAGGTAATGTGTGGGTCGACTTGGGTGCATTACGAATTCTGGTTAGCCAACAAAGTGCTAAATCCGATTTAAGCCCAAGCCAAAGCCATTCCTAGGCGGCACTCAGGGATGGGTCGGGGTTGTCTGCAAGGGAATATGTAATGCGAGTTGCTTGACCTTTTGCAATTAAGTTTTCAGAAATCAACCACCGGACGGGCCAGCATTAAAGTCTTTCGTACATTTCTGATGAGCCACTCCCGCACCGTACCCACTGAGCTTGGCCACATCCATATTGTCTGCCAGTTCGGGCTATTTCACAGGCAGACAGACGTTCTACACCGGAGTCAGGAGTCCGGAGACCAGAGCATGGAGTCCAGGATCCGGTGCGTCATTCAATTTGCTTTCGACGCTCCAGCTTGAATGAGTTAATCCCTTGCAAATCGCCGGCATATTATCAGTCTGGCGGGAGCCATCGAAACAATGAAACGAGACGCCGTTGTCAGCTATTGTTTACCAATTTTATGCAAATCACAGTCGCATCTTTTTATACTCTGCCAAGGGTTGTTTTGCAAACTAGAAGCTTTATAAATGAAATATTATAATTATATTTAAAAGAGAACTTAATCTTAGCTAAGAGCATAAAATATTACTCTTTCAAAAGGTTTTGTTAATATTATTGATTATAATCATGCATCTCATGATGCATTAATATTTTACAATTGTTAACTTAGCCATGTATATAAATGCCTTACAAATAATCATCACTGAATGTTCAATTGTTGTACTTTTTCACTACATTTAAACTTGGTTCCAAAAGCTGCAAGGGTATAGCAATTTCAGTTTAGTAAAAAGCCATCCTTTTTTTCGTCCTGTTATCAGGTGACGGCATATTTTCGAAATTGAATTAAGTTGGCTTTTCGGCATTGAATACATTTTAATAATTTAATTTAAATATGCAGACGGCACGCAGCGAACAGCGACAGCGAGGACTCAACATTTAATCAAATAATTAAGATCTCCCAACTATTGGGAGTGGGCGTCGAAAGCGTATTAGCCACTTGAAGAGTTTATATTTCGCTGGAAACGCTTTTTGAGTGATTGCTGGTTGGGTGGTGTTTTTGGTTGATTTGGGCGAGTTCTGGATGAAATTGCAAATGTGTTCGTCGGCCGCGGGGCGTTGCGTTGCTGCTGCCGTTGATTTCCGTTTAGCCGAAAATTCGTTTTAATCCCACACGCACTCGCAGGGCTAGTCAAACTTTCACTTTTCGCCCCGCGGGCAAGGCAACTGAAATTGAAACTGTTTAGCCAGAGGGCGTTGTAAGCTCACCGCTTTGCCCCATGCCACCGAACTTCTGGCCGTGGCAATCATGGGCTTCAAAACAAATCCACGGCCTCGGGACACACACGACTTTCGACGGACGAGATTTTAATTCAATTACATCTGTAGCTGCAAGTCGTGTGCAAATATTTTCATAGGACAAATTAAAACATCACCCGCCCACCGGGAGAGGCATCCACCACCGCCAACAGGGTCGCCCAGCCACCACCAGCGCGGGCTTCAAACAGCTCCAGAAGATGGGGCCCACATGCGTGAGTCGCTGTTTGCACTCGCGACTGAACTTGTGCCCTCTCAGAGCTTAAATGGTAAACAAGCCTGCTGGCCAAGATTTAAAAATGGCTAGAAAGCCGCACTGAAACCTTAGGGGAAACAATGTTAACAAGCCCTTCGGCTTGAAGTCGTATTAAAATGATGGTATTATCCACTAATATATTATATTTGTAATGTAATTAAAAATATTATTTCTAAGATATACTGTTCACCTTTTATTTACTATATGGTAGGAGAAATCTCTTTATTTTTAGTCATCTTTATAAATAATTACGTTCTTACATTTGTACTAAGGCAAGCCTTCTATAACTTACCAAAACCTTAAATAAAATAATACCCCTAACCCTTCTGATATATTCTAATTCAAAGTATACATTTATAAAAGGATTATTAAGATAAGTAAACTAGTCATGGCTTAAGTTTTCAAATGATACAATAAATACTTGAGGACTTAAGATAGTACTAATTAATTAAACTTTGAAGGGTCTTAATAAGCTAATGACTTAACTGGACAAAGATATAATAAAGATTCAATTTTGGTCTTGTTCCTGTAAGACTGCAATGTTTCTCAAAGTGTTGCCCCAGTTTTACTTTTGATGAGCAACTTGGCAACACACACACATGCCCGGCAAGAGAATGAGCTGGTGATTGCGTGCATTCGTGTCTGAGGATTGGCACTGCCCACCGGGGGTATAATTGTGGACTTGCTGAGTTTCGCCACCATTTTCCGGCCAGAGGGGCTCTGGTTCCGCAATTGTCTTCTCGTCGGTCCCCTGTGCTGCTTGCATAATAATGATTTCAGTGAGGAGTGGGCACTCGCAGTACCACCACCAGTGGCAGTTGGTTCTCTACCAACCACTGACCCGGCAACTATTTATCTGTGTTTTTGTCAGGATTGTGGCTTCTTCTCGGTGCCGGCTGTCTGTAATTATGTGCACATAAGCAAGGATCCAAGGGTGAGAGAGCCTACTCCACTCTTTGGTACAATCTCGTTGGCAAATTGCTTAGACAAACGAGCAAGGTTAGGATAGTGCGTGGTGGCCAAAGCCTAGAGTACCTTACTGCAAGTAAGGGTATAAAATGCACTAAAAAGGGATATACAGTTGAATTTTAGTCAACATTTTTTATCAGCCCTAAATTCTCTGAGAACGGATCTCTTTTAGAGAGTATAAATTCAAGCAATAAACCAGTTAAATCAGTGGTCTTTTTTAATCAAAACTCCAATACTTCTAAATTAAGGTTCGATTTTAATAAACCCTCGCCAAGCCTCGACTGTTCCATCAATAGAAGAGGGAAAAAAAACAACTCTTAGCTAATCCCAGTGAATCAGAGGGCCTTAAATTCAATTTACCCTTAATGTAGTTATCCAATCGCTAAAGCCACTCGAATATCGATGGCTTTCCACACGCGATGAATGCCACGGGGCATTCAAATTACAGGAATTTCAATAATTAAAAAATGCAGCGATGAAGCGAAAGCAGCTCAGGAGCAGCATAAGCGAAAAAGCAGAAAAATATATTCGCTGCGTCAATAAAGCCGCAAGTTGGTCTAGGAGAAGCGATAAAAACCGAGGGTAAAACTTCGCACAGGAAGTCGCTAAGGGGCGAAAATCTGATGCGGAAATCGAAATTTGTTAAATGGAGCAATCGATGGATGGTGCTGACTGACTGAGCCACGCCCCCCATTGGCCGCCCTTCCCCCAGGAGAGAGTCCGGGAGTCGGGACTTGCGTTTGGTTTTACATTTTATCGCTTGTACGTTTGCACCATTTCAATTACAAACAATAACAATAAGAAGTGGGCGAAAGTGGGCGTGGTGCTTGAGGAAAACGCGTGTGTTGGGTGGAGGAATTAAGACAGATTTATATAGTATGAATATGTCTTTAAAATCGGTGAAGAGGAGGAATTAAGACAGATTTATATAGTAGGAATATGTCTTTTAAATCGGACTTAATTAACAATATTAAAACTATTTTAAGCACTTCAATACAAATTTAATGGCAAAAATTCTTTCAACTTGCCTACTTCTGAGTTATATTTTTAACCTATACAGAACTATATTAAATATCATCGTTTTCTCTCAAAAGTTACTTACCATCATTAAACGAATCTTAATCTGCAATGGAAAGCGATATTCTTTTTACCGCTGCTGTTTCTGTAGATGAAAGCGGAAACAGAAGTGCAAGGGAATTAGTTCACACGGAAGTGGCTCACCCCCGAGGACTGTTTCATCCTCCTTTTTCATCAACGGCAGGCAGCATCGTAGCGTTCGTGCGGAAGTTAGGTGTCGAAGCGGGAATTGTAGGTAAATATTATTGTAAAAGAAATTTAAATACGGATTTTTTCACTATCTCTTGCTGTTCCCAGAGCCACCCCCTCACTCTACAGTATTCTAGCCAACTTGCCCCTTGGCCTGACCCATTATCTTGCCTCCGCGCCAATCCACCGCCTTTCGTTCGTCGTTCCGCACTGACGTTAATGGAATTTCTGAGCTTTTTTTTCCTATCCACATTGCTGGCTGCCGAGCATTTGCTTCTTAAAGCCGACCTCTCGAAAGTTTTGCTAAGAGCGAACGCAATTGGAATAAACTGAAACTCGTCAACTCTCAAGGCTCTCAAGGAATCAATTTGAATCGCACATAACAACTGCGACTGAAATTACTAAGAAGTGCAGTTAACCGCAGCGAGGAAATGGCAGTCTCGTTGAGGCCGTGCTTCCATATTCAAATGCATTTGCATATACTTTCCTGGTCAAGGCTAAGCGACAGCAAAAGAAATGCCGAATTTATTTACCAAGTCGTGCCAAACAATGGTATATAAAGAAACTAGAAAGGTTAAAGCTCGGAGTCTATTTTAATCTAAAATCATTTTTAAATTTCATTAAATCTCTTATGGCCTTATTTGGTGTACAACCTTCAGTTCTAATTCCTTCCTTCCTTCCTTCTAACCTTCTTCCGAAGCTTGAGGCTTCTCTGGCTGGGGAAGAATCCAAGGAGGCACGATGAAGCCATCGGGGTTGTTAACTTGAAATCTACCGGAAAATATAACTTCATAGGAAGTTGATTATTTACAGGCTAACCGATATCTTATAAGGTTTGGTCTTTGCATTTTTGGGAAGATACTTCGACATCTTTGATGTCTTCTTTTCCATATTCTTTTTGAGTAACTTGTCATCTAGCTTGCCCAGCCTCATTTTCTCTGTATTATTTTATAATGCAGTAATACTATTAAATATAGTTTCAATTATTTAAAAATTTTGTCCTTCTGTTAGAAATATCAGCTTAAGCGAGAATTTTACTGGGGATCAGAAACAATTAATAAATGACCCTTAAAAGCATATATTAAATATTAATTTCTCTTCTTGTTCAACTAAGTTGGCTTTTTCCTTAAACTTTCCCCTTATTTGTTCATTAGTTTTACTAATTATGTTATGTTAACTTAATAATTATCATAAAAACTGCTATGATGGAAAAACTGCTAATTGGCTCACCGTAGCCTACAAAGTTTAAGCATCTATTATACTTATAAAAATTATTGGTTCTTCGTGTGGCCTTCGCATTATCTCCTGCCCTGACTTAAACTTTTCTTATAATCATCGTTGTCGGCCGACAAACTTGGGATGGGGCGTGGCTCGCCCAAGGCGATGGCATAGTTTCTGAGCACTTTGCATTTGCCACAGACATGGCCTTGCCGCTGTTCGAAGTTGTTCGAAGTAATTGAACATGGCTCACCTTACAGCAAGCAGCCTTCCACTTTGAGAATGGAATTAGTAGGAGCCAGCCTGCCTGCCCCAGAAGTACTTATAATCTATCAAAGCAACTGCTGCAGTTGCAAAAGCAAGGATAATAACACCGAGAAAAAAATGTGTATCTAGAGTAATAATGAAAGATGTTACTCCATTTTAAAAGATGATATTTCAAATGCATTTATTTTCATAGGATTTAATTTTTGAGGAAATTGATAAAAGTGCTGTAAAATTTTCCTTTACTCAGTGCAGGGCATTCGTGGTCAAGCCGTTGATGCTGAGCTTTTCCATGGCAGCCTTTAGCCACTTAACAGATCATTGGGTCAGTGGTGATGGCGGTGGCTCGGAGTCAAGGCGTCTACATCCCCTCTTTCAGAGGCCGAGTGCGCCACGTGGCAGTGTGGTCAGCATTTGATTCCGGCTAAATGCTCAATGCCGGTGCCCGATGCCCGATGCTCAGTGCACTGCGCTTAGCGCTTTCATTCAATTAGCCATGTCCACTGATTTACGGGAACGGGGCTGCCCGGGCCGACGGTGGCAAGGAGATACGGCCATTCAGCCGGGTCTTGGTGACAGTAATTAATGGAGCAAGTTTCGAGCCGGATCTGGATAGCGTTCAAGAGCTTCGTCATCGTCAGGACGGTCACACCTCACTGACTGGACGGACGGGATGGTCGAGAGTCAAATAAATAAACAGAAGAGGGCCAGCAAACCCAACGAAATAAAATCGCACAACTAAAAACTTATTTCATTAGCAATTTCCATCAAAGCCAGCCACAAGGAAAAGGAAGCTGAGCTGCGACATTAGAGCCACTCGATGCGTCGCTCAATTTAATTCAACGCTAATAAAAAGCCATATAAAACGGAATTTGTAGCGAGTCGTGTGGGTCGTGGGCATCGGACGGGCACCGTCACTGGCCATCATTGACAGTCGCCTGGATGACACCTCCGCCGGCAGCCGAGTGTTAATCCCGGTCCAGTCACAGAGCCGTAAGTGAGCAATCCCTGAAAAGGACACACAACGGAGAAAGGAAAACTTGGACATAAATAAGAAAAATAAAACAGCAACGGAAAAGTTTATGGCCAACATTTTTAGTTGCGGTCGAATGAATACAAAAGTGTATTCCATGAACAACACACATTAATACGAACTCGCCCAGGAACTCGGGAGGAGACCAGACCCAGAGGGAGAGCAGCAGAAATAGAAGCAGAAGTAAAAGTAGACGAGGACATGGCAACATTTATTATATATCACAAGTGGCCAACAGGATCCCAGCCCATTGTGGGCCCGGCTCGGCTGTCGCACTTTTATTATTATTGATGACAATTTTGAGCAAACAATAAAGAGAATAGCTGGCCGACAGCATCGGCATCAGCATCAGGCCTCAGCGTCACAACATCTGCCAGCTTTCTGTCCTTCTGGCCGTCTAAGTGACTTGTGCCGGGGTCACTTGCCAGCCAACAACATTAAACTAAACATAATCAAAGTAGGCGAGAAGCGAATCGGGGCAATAGCCAAGAATCTTACACGTCTAAAAAAGAGAAAAATCACAAGAAGTTGCTAAGGCTTGAAATGATTTCATTGTTTCATATTTGTATGAAGGAGAGTGAACTATCATTAAAAACTCACATTTTTAACCATGTTTCTTCTTTTTGGAAGTCTACAAATAATGTTTTTACGTTTTTAAGTATAAACATATTAAGATGTAATTTATCCAATATCATAATCGAACAACTCATTTTCTTTTTTCAAACTTCCTATTCCTTGTGCATTTGTTGCAGTGTAGCCACTGAATCGGACTGTGTCGAATGCTAAAGTGTGACCAAGAAGTTTGAGACAATTTATGGGCGCGAAAACTTTTGGCGTTTCCTTAACAAACGACAATGCAGCTGCCAATTGCCAAAAGCCGCGCCACAACTAGTAAGTGAGTATAAAAATGTCAATAACAAAATAAATTAACGTAAGTCGTGGTCCCCGCAAAAAAAAAGAGAAAAATACAAACGAAAAAACCACGGACTCGGAAAAAAGTTACTCAAGGCAAAGAAAATATGAAGGAAAATTTCATTAAGCTGGCACCAGCCGCCAAGCCAAGTTTATAAAAGTTAATCTAGCAAAGTTTTTGGACAGCCAAATTTTTTAGTTTCCGACCCAGAGATGTGTGGGCCACATGGCCAAAAGTATAGCCCACAGGTAACAGTGGTAGAGAGTTGATTTGTTCTATCTAACCCTGATTGAATATGTTTGAATATGTCCGCAAAATGATATGCTCTGATGGTCGCAAACTTCATCTGCCTTGGAAAAATGTATGAACATTTTTCCAGGGATGTGCTCCATCAATTTGGTACTCCTTACAGCGCTGTGCTCTCCACGGCCATCCCCAGCCCATGTGGTACTGACACATTCAATTGATTAACCCCAGCCACAGCGCCGCCAAGGAAACTTTTCGGCCAGATCCCGGCAAGGAGCAGGCTGCAGCGGAAGCTCATTGCAAGGCAAAGTTAATTTTGAATCGTTTATCAAACAGCGTGGTGCTGGAAAGGCAACTTGAAGTGCATGTGCATGCGCTGGCAGGCTGCCATATTCGAGTACCTGACTCCAGAATTTGACTAGCAGAAACTATAAGCATATGTGGGGATGCTGCGCAGAGATGGCTACCGGGCGGAGGAGGATTTACCGGCGAAGGTGGCTTCAGCTATTTGTCAAAATTTTGAATTCACTCCGGCTGCTCTGGGCCTGGCGCAAATTGATGAAATGAGTTGTGAAAATTCGCAGAGCACACATTCATGCATAAGTTGATGGAATCAATGCGGCAGGTAGAAAAATAAGCATAGAAATAAGTAATTCAGTGTTTGCCAAAGGAAAACCAAGGCCAGAACTTTTGAATGATAAAGCGCCAGCTGACAAGGAAACTATTTTGCCTGATTTCCACAATACTCAGTCAATTTTGAAGTCACTTAACACGCTCCAAATCCCTGTTCTAGAGGCCCGCGAAAGCCGATTTCACCTATATGAATTATCCTTGACACGTATGGACCGCAGCCAATAGCGGGTGAGGTGTAATCGTTTGCCGCTCGAACGGAGTGCCAAATGAGGCGGCTCGAGGCTGCACAGGGAGAAATGTTGGGACATAGTTACCGAAAAAAAATTATTTTAAAATTAGAACTTAAGAAATTTGTATTACATCGAATGTTATCGAAGTTTACAGGCCTTTAAATCCATGTTTAATTTAATATATATTTCTGTACTACAGTTTTCAATTTAAATACGAATCCCCAGGATTCCCATGGTGCATGTTAACCCTAAAACCCGGCAATCAAAGGCACAAGTCCTTCTTAGTTTCAGGGCGAAAGCCAGGCCAATCAGCCATGGTTACGGAGTGCTGCTGCTGCTGCTTTCTGGTCAGGTGTCTCAAGATGCTCTGCTCACTGGGGCAACTCCACTTGGCAGGGCATTGTAATGAGCTGCTGCTGCTGATGCTGCACTTATATCCACGCCCCACAAAGGAGCGAGGCAGCACAACAAAGGCGTCGAGGACTCCCGTTGCTAACTACGCGCATTTTCCGATCCATTTATCACAGCAACGGCCTCCCACGAAAGGAGAGATTTTAAGCGATATCCTGCCAGACGACGATCGTTGGCGGCGCGCATTGTGCTCCTCTGCTGCCTCTGTGTGCTGTGTGTGTATGTATGTGTGGAAGCAAGTTAACGGGAAATCGCAATAAATGCGGCAAATGTGTTGCTTTGTGTGCTGTTAAACGCATTTTATAGAAATTGCTTTCATGCCAGCCAACCAACAACCAACAACCAACAGCCAACGGGGAACCAGGAAAAGCCAGAGGAAAGCAGCGCCCATTTGTATGCAATGCTTTTTTCTGCGCACATACTTTTTTGCACTGATTGCACTTTATGCGCCTCGGTGTGCCAGTGCTTGTGTGTGTGTAAGAGGGGCACATGCAAGGCACATTTCCATGACAAAAGCACACCAATTAGCGAGCGTTTAATGCAAATGTTTTCGATTGCCACATAATCGCTGGCATAGAAGGCCTTTTAATAAGTTAAACGCTCGGTACAATGGAGCAGGATGCTCGTACAGTACTGTACTTTACTCTGCTGATTGCCACAGCAACGGCCTGGGTCATGAAATTAACCAGAGTGTGACAAGGACCCAGCTCCTAGCTGCTGCTCCTGCTGTCATAAAACTTGTATTATGCATGCAGGGGAATCATCGGAGAGGCACAGACATTGCTCGCACTAAGCTTCCTTATATGTGCATATAACCCAGGCTGAAAGCAAACACAGACGCACCTCGGGGAGCGGCAGACAGGTCCCAAATGTTTGGTCAAAATGGGTCAGTGCCACCATTAGCTCAGGAAACTAGAACGCAGGCGAGATTAGCACACACACACAGCACTGGCTGGAGAACACACCTGCCCAGAGCTGATTTACATATGTACTTATGTATGTACTCGAAGGGGGTGAGAGAAAGGATACCTTTAAGCTCAAATTAGAAAACTTGGCTGACACTACTTAAAGTAATTATTTTTGGTGCATAACTAATGAATGTGAAATATGCTTGGAAGGCCACTGCATTATCATAAGTCGTATAAAATAAATATTATAAATATGAAGTATTATCCCACCTTACATAAACCATATTACAATGATTATATTCATACCAACATCGTTTGAAACTAAGCATTTCAAATCATAAATTTTTTCAAATTTCTGAAGTAAATATTAAACAGACTATTTACTTATTATTTCCCAACATTTCACAAAACGGTTAAAAGACCGTAGTACAATATATTTAAATTACTTTTAGTGGGAATGAATTCTCGGCTAAAGTCAATAAAAGCCACTTCAAATATTATTAACGAAACATAACCAATACAACCAAATAATAATTTTTCAGATTTCTGAGAGATATTGTGCTCAGAGTTTATAAAATCCATTATTAAAAGGCTTCCTCAAGCTCAAAAAACCTGCATTATTAAGGCTCATCCACGTTTCCATACAACTCACCATTTACCCAACTTCCCCGCTGGCTGGGAAGCTCATTAAATTTTTAAATTTCAACCAGATAGAAGCATAAGAAGGCGAAATCATCAACTCTCAATGAATTGCAAACGGCGAGACCACAAAGCAATTTACACAAGCGAATGCAGTGGAGGCCATAAATTAAAG
>VNJV01016057.1:0-14792 GCA_008042635.1 Drosophila nikananu | reverse complement strand
TCTCTTCCAAGTGAACGGACGTGTTTTTTTCTTGCGCTCTCGTTTTGTGTTAATTTTTTGATTATTAAAGTTCCCGTTCACCTCGTGTGCATGCAGCTATTCTGTTTTGTGTAATTAATTGTTATTATTTTCGCAATTTAGTTGTGCCGCCGGTGTTTGCTTTGCCTTTTTTGTATTCCTCTTTGTGCCTTCCCCGTTTAGTTAGCGCAGTCGCGACAGCTAAACGTTAAACTCGCTCCCACGCTCACCCGCTTACCCGCTCTCTCGTTCTCTATCTCTCTCAGTGCAGCTGCACTTTTCTTATCTACATTCTTAAAAGTACAGTGGTAAGTCCCCATAATGTCCGCTATTGTCTGTTCAGTTAAAACCTGTAAAAATAATATTATTACTGCCGCTGATCTTACAATCGGCTGCTGACTGTGCCAAAACATAGTGCACGCCAAGTGCGCTGGGTTTACTGGACGGGCGGTAGACGATATAAGAAAAAACATCGGTTTACGTTACTGCTGTGAGGCCTGTCGCGAGGTTGAAAGAGAAATGTCGTCATTTATGCGGCAAACCAAGGGCGGTTTTAAGGATATACTAATGAATTTTCCTAAAACTCAAGATATGTTCTTGGCGCTGGATACTCAATTTAATAGCCTCAAGCCTCCTAGGTGCAAAAAAACCGCAACTGGTCTGCAGCATCTAGGCGAATCTCAAAAACAAGCGGCGGACTCCCAAAAGCATCCTCTCTCGACACAGCCCTCGACCTCAGAATTAAGTCAAAGAGTTCTGAGATCGAGTGGTAAAAAAGATTCGGTGCCCGAATGTGTTGCGGGAGTGTCTGTTCCCCGGTGATATCCGTTTTGTCCCCTGGGGGGTCTCAAATACTGACCCCTAAAAGCCCAGTCAATTTACCTGCTCAGGGTATCAGGCCCGGACTACCGGCCGATATCGTCAATGCAGATAAGCAGTCTGCATCGCCGAAAGCCCTCATAGCTATACCACCTACGAAACACATATTTGTTCCGCGGCTCTCCCCTGCTCAGACATCTGAGGATGTCATCGCCTATATTCAAGGCAGAACTCGTGCCGAAAAAATAAAAATAATGGTGGGAAAATTTTAATTTTCTTATGCTAGTGATATTTCATCATTCAAAATAAATGTCCCTAATGAGCTCTTTGAAACAATATGCTCTAACAATTTCTGGCCTGAATATGTTGTCGTCAAGGAGTTCGAAACTAATAAGACTTCCCAGGCCCGACCAGACCACTGCGCTCTCTACGACATCCGATCTAGAAAACTAATAACTTCCCTCTCTATCTCTTCACAGAATGCAAGAGGCTTACGTAGTAAGCTTCCTAAATTGTATTCTGATAGTCTTTCTTTTGCATTCCAGGTTATTGTGTTCACAGAAACCTGCTTAAAGCCGGAGATTCAGAGCTCCGAAGTTTTTCCAGCTGTGTTTACGATATATCGGCTGGATCGGCCTATCAGACGTGGAGGTGGTGTCCTCATAGCAGTTGACTCCAGTCTCGCGTCGGAAGTAATAACTTTCGAGGAGTGCAACGATGGTGAACTTCTTTGTGTGAAGCTATTTTCATTACCTATACCTACATTCCTCCGATGTCGGAACTTCCTATTAATTGAAACCATATTTTCGCCATCCAGATGGTTTCCAATCGACTTTCGGATAAGGATCATTTAGTAGTTCTTGGTGATTTTAATATCCCAGGGGCTATCTGGTCCTTAAAAATTTCCACTAATTCACTCCTTACCTCCACACATCAATATTTTATTGCTGGCTAGAGCACTACATTTCGTTGTCTCAACTAAACCATGTACGAAATTCCCTAAAGCGCTTGCTTGATCTCTGTTTTGTCTCAGATCCGGGAAGAGTCAGTTTAGCCAAGGTGGCGCCTTTGACGCTTCCCGAAGATCCTATCATCCTACTTTCGATGTGACTCTCGACATCGGGACTGACTTACTGAATATATCTGACTGTCCAGCCGAAAAAGTTCTTTGTTTTCGCAAGACGGACTTTGAACGGTTTTAACTCTGCCCTATCCCTTTATTTATCGGCTCTGTAAAGATTTACCGTGTTGAACGCGCACTTTTACAATAATTATTTGACTCGTTGTATGCTCCAGATCCGTTTTATAATTTTGTTCCCACTAAACGTAAGCCAATTACGCATCCTTTACAACCGTAAAAAACGATCGTGATATTGCCGATCTGTTTGCGAAGTTTTTTCAAACCACTTAATCAACTTCCACTGACTCTAATCAGACTTATTCTTACATCATGCCCAAATCGAACTTTATTTTCAGTCCTACTTTAGACAAAAGCTCTATTCTTTTAAATCTTCAACGTGTTAAGCCCGTTTATTCGCCAAGAACCGGCGGTATACCTGGTTGCCTGCTTAGGTATTGTACCGACGCCCTATGCAATCCCCTTCTGAAATTCCTTACCTTGTCTTAGAAACCTCCCACTTTCCCCTTATTAGGAAGATATCATTTGTTATTCCTCTCCACAGAAAAGGTAGCAAATCGGATGCCAGCAACTGTAGGGAAATCTCTAAGTTGTCGGCCATTCCAAAACTTTTCGAGAAAATCATAACTCCTCATTTGCAGCACCTATGCAGATCAATTATATCTCCATGTCAACATGGATTTTTAAAGCAAAGATCAACGACAACCAATCTTTTGGAGCTCACTTCTTTCATAGTTAAGGGCTTCCATAAAAAAACGTAGACAGACGTAATCTATACTGATTTCTGTAAAACATTTGACTCTGTTAACCATTCTCTTCTTCGTCGAAAACTCAATCTAATGGGATTTCCGGTTGATATTCTTAGTAGGATCTCAAGCTATCTGAATGGCAGAACCCAAAAGGTCCTCTTTAAAAATTCTTTATCCAATGTTCTCAGGGTGACTTCTGGCGTCCAAAAGGAAGCCATTTGGGTCCCCTGTTGTTTACATTATTTATTAACGACCTGCCCATAGTTCTTATCAACTCCAGAGTACTTATGAACGCAAACGATGTCAAACTTTGCGTGCAACAGAAGGACGCTTCCTGCCAATCTGATTTACAGACACATCTTAATAATTTTCAAACATGGTGTTAGGTGTTTTTCCCGTGTCGCTCCCAAGCTTGCGACTTACACTGCTGCTGAACTGCTGCTCTTTGGAGAGAATTGCTATAGTCGATGATTTTGGTGTCCGCCTGGATCCTAAACTTGACTTTATTGATCAAATTTCGAGCATGGTGAATAAAGCCAGAGGTGTGCTTGGTTTCATTAAACGGTGATCGAAAGAATTCAATGACCCCAATGTTACAAAATCCCTATATATTTCTTTAGTTCATCCCATCTTTGAATATGGATCTTGCGTTTTGAGCCCTCATTATAGGGTCCACAGTAAACGCATTGGGTCAGTTCATTATATTTTTTTACTTTTCGCTTTACGCTGTTTGAACTGGGATCCAAACCAGAGGTTACCCTCGTACTCTAGTAGACTCCTTCTAATTACTTTCCTTCTTTTGCTAACCGTAGAACCATTTCATTCATTTTTAGCCTTATCCACGGTGACGTGGAAGGCGCCGACTTGTTGGGTCAGCTAAATTTTCTCGTACCGAGAAGAATTACTAGATCCTATATTCCCTTAGTTTTGCGCCAGAGTAGGACATCTTTTGAATTGAATGAACCCTTTAGAGTCCTATGTGCAAATTATAACGATTTGTACATAATAACGGCAAATGTAGATAGCCTTCCCAAACTAAAAACCTTAATACTAACCCACTTAGTACGCATGCAGGCAAACAATCGGGCAGCACACCAGTAGTACTTCCTCGTCTACCTTTCCAATGTTTTCACATTTTCGCGCCCACTAACACCTAACATACGGGCCACTTGAATGTACTGACCTTAGTGCATCAACTTCTAGTAAATATATATATATAAAAAAAAAAAACAATTATAGTTTTTCATACCTAGATTAGTTTAGCTGTTTTGGGAATGGATTGGGTAGCTTTAATTTATACATTTGTACTTTGAATACAGTTTTCCATCCGCATTCGCCCTTCCCTGTCGTGAAATATTATAGAAATCCAGGCAAAAAACAATATACTTTAAGATATGATTTTAAGTTTTATTATGGGATACAAGTGCGTAATATTTTAAAACTTTTCAATTTACCTCAATTTTTTTCGGAAGAGAAAACGTCGCAGATTGTTAAATAAATTATTGAAATTTAAATTTAAATTTACAAAGTGATAATAAAACAAGTAAGAAAGCTACAGTCGTTCGTGAACGACTGTTATATACCCTGTACCAAATTATATCGCCGCTCGAATTAGCTCCCGATTATAAATAAAATCGGTAACCAGGGAACACCACGTGGAGGCCANAACCAGGGAACACCACGTGGAGGCCAATGCAATTGCAAAGGGGTCAAAAAGAGCCCTACGAGTCGACTTGAGTTGATTAAATATTTCTAAAATAAAAGTTATCTAAACATCTTCTTGTTACGCTACTCCTTTGTCATGTCTTTGACAACGATAAACAAAAGTCAGCTGATCGCGACTTTTGTCTATTAGAGAAATGTAAACAAACTCGCTCTTTGCAAAACCACCACCATCTCATGCACTTGCGTGTGCAAGACAGAGATAGAGATAACCCCTCTATTTTTTTTGGTCACGGGAGGTAATTTGGGATGCACCTGTTGCTAGCTACCAAATAGATACCACACTGATAAGTAAATAACTATTGTGTTTTTCATCCGATCTTTACCAGATTTTCGGTATTGATACATGTTCTACATATGCATGCCTATGCACAAAATATATTTGTGGTAATATTTGTGGCTGCAAAACGTTTTTAATGATTTGCGGGAGTGTGGGAGGGAAATTTTTAAATCTGAAACAAACATACCGAATTTGGTGGCTCTAGCTCTTATAGTTGCTGAGATCTAGGCGTTCATAAAGACGGACAGACAGACATGGCTATATCGACTTGGCTGTTGATGCTGATGAAGAATATATATACTTTATGGGGTCGGAAATGCTTCCTTCTGCCTGTTACATACATTTGCACAAAATTAATATACCTTTGTACCTACCGTACATGGTATAATAAATGAAGGGCCAAATATATATTAAGGTACGTAAATAACGTTCATTTACAAATTCTGAATTTGAGGGTTAATCTACTGTCAATGCGAATTTATAAATCTAAATTTGTTAATTGGTTTATATATGAAAAAGTATATGACCAAAAGATGCTAGGGTCCATTTTAATTTTTTAGTAATGATACCTATTACACCGTTATTATAGTATTAAAACAAAGTCCAAAAATTTGAATATTTTTGAAATTCTTTGAATACGGATTTGAACGATTTTTTTTAATGTAACTAATTTTCATTTAAAAAAATCTTACCTTGGTTAAAACTTTGCTGCCAATGGATGATGTCGTAGAAAGACAACTACTTTTGTTATATACGCGCAATTTTTGGAGTGCGAATACACAAAGTAACACAATTTTTTAACAAAACAAAAAAACTGCTTTAACAAGACTTCTTCATTTTGTCTCTCATTCTCTTCGCTCTCCATTTTTACCGTCCGGTAGTAAATGACGCGTACCAAAAACGGAGATCGAGCAATCGACTTGGTGGGTCGCTTTTCAGTTAACTGTAAAGCCTTTCTTCAAGCTATTTCTCGTAGACTTTCTGTCAACACTGGTTGTGATATTTTGCATTACTTTATTCCTAAATGTCCACAAGTTAGAGCGAGACAGAAAGACTGAACAGTTATTAGAAAACCGAACCACAAAATCGAATGCGCGATCTCTGGGTTTGGCTGCTCTTTACTTTAAATTTGAGGGTTCTAAGAAAAATCATATTTTTATGCATTTCTGGTTTGGTACGGAGGTTACATTTTTAAGAAGCTTTACATACATACATACATACATACATATGTTCTCTGCAGTACCAGTCTCCGAATATTCCACGTTGAATGCACGCGCCTATTCCACGCCGTGAAATCCGCTGGCGTGGAATCTCTGAAGTAAAATACAAAGGTTTTTTCATACATCAGGCGCATCTGGCGTGGAATTTCGAATTTTCGAAGAAGGTTCCACGGGGATTTTGGGTGGAAACCCAGTGGAAAACGCGTGAAAAATCTCCGGGATATCACAATGAAAACACCGTGCAAATTCCCTGGCAGTCGCCGTGGAAACCCCAGAGCAAACCTATAGAGAATTCCAGAAAAATATCCTCTTGGTAAAAATCCGGAGTAATTTATTTTGGTATTTTGTATTTATTTATAAAATGTTATATTTTATTTGATGTTTACATATTTTTGGTCAGCATATCCTCTATTCCGAAATGTGTGTGACGGGTCTTCTCTGCCGGCGGGTGGCCCTTTAAGAGACTACTGCTATCTGTAAATAAACAATATAAATGTTAGAATCAAATTGAACATTGCAATATTTTGCACAACTTTACGTACATATGTACATATTAATTTAAACAGAAAACAACCTCCGCATATGTAATGAGATTTCCATTTACACCGTCGATGTTGAAGGCGGTTAAAGGTCCACGATCATTTCTGAAAAGTAATTTATTAATTAAACACATAAAACGTTACTTACCTCATTATAATATTTTACTTTCACGCAACTTGAATAATTACGCAAAACACTTCTGAATGCAGCAACAGTCAACTCAAAATGCAAAGAGAATTGGGAGAAGCGAGAGAAAACCGAAGGCCGAAAGTCCTGGCTTGTTTTAGGGTATGCACGACCAAAGGAATACCTTTTAAAATGAACCACACAACGCAGAATATCAAATATGAACTTATTGGCATTGTCAAAGTAAATTTTTAATACTTACCAATATACCATTCCACTAAATAAATTAAAACTCATCAAATACAATATTAAATATTTAGAAATATTACAACTTATTTTAAAAAGGGTATTCGGACGATTCCACCATTTCCATCTCTCTCTAATATCCGAACTGTCGAAAACCACTGCCCCGAGTCAATTCGAAAACAAAAACAAATATGCAGTCCGAACTTCGCGAGAGATCGGCAATAGCCGAACGCAGGTCGAATTTTGTTGCGAATACTTCGTTTTGAACTTCGCTAAACGAAGCCCATGTAATTTGTTATTGTTTTTCTAGCATGTGTCGGGGAAAACCCGGGGACGGGTAAGTACTGAAGGGTTAGTACATATTTGTAGATTTGTGATTTAGATTGTCAGATTTTTATCAGCGAAACAATATAAGTACTTTCATACATACATATGTACAATAAACATGTGCATATTAACATACATATGTATGCAAGTAGTTTCCCCGTTAGATTGAACGCACATATTTTGTACGTGCAGCTGAACAGTCTAACAATACCCTGCAGTACCTGTCATCAACGTTTCATCTACATTTCATCGACACACATGGGGGTGTGTCCATAAAACTTTGATGACAAGCCCATACAAACGTTGATGAATTTTTGTATAGCATGTCCTCTCTTGTCGTCACAAATTCATCAACGTTTCATCAACAACTTGTAATTAATCTGTCATTAACCTTTTTGTGTGAAGAGAGAAGTCGGGTTTGACACGAAAGTCGGTTTGGCTTGTATGGAAGTAAGCGACAAATATAGTTAGACGTGTCCTGCAAGTCTGTAATTTAAGATGAAAGCTTAAAACAATAATATATATTTATAATGTTCGCTCCTGGCTGCTATCCAGGTCGAATCGATGCTGTCTGCACTTGTGCAGATCCCAATCCTAATCCTTAGTGAGAGTGAGTTGTTGTGTGTCTGCCCGTGTGCAGACACAAATCCAAGGAAAAAACGCAGATCAAATATAACACTCCTTGGTCAGTGCTCGACAAAGATTTATATTCAACTCTTGTAGTTTTCTAACTAAATATGAGCATGCAAGCTCATTTACAATACAGTAAATTCTGGGTAACATTAAGCTCTCTAAATAACATTAGAGTAATTAGTGATGCTCAAACATTAGTGATGCTCAAACATACACCCACTTTTGAAAGGACTGTGGTCCTTGCAAAGAATCCTTATACCGGAAGTGGCGCAATCTTGCATATGGGTCTGCGGGTTCTTCCCTTCGTGGTTTTGACGTCGACAACTCTGACCCGTCCGTCAGCTCCAGCGCACGTGTTGACGATTTGGCCGAGAGGCCTCTGCTGCGGTGGTGTATTATCATCGTGAATGATAATCATCTGTCCAAGCGTGATGTTTGCTTGCGTAGTTAACCATTTGCTGCGCATTTGTAAAGTATGAAGGTAGTCCCTTCTCCAGAGATCCCACAATTGCTGTTTATGGTAAGAAACACGTTGCCAGTGGGTCAGGCAACTAGGATTCCGATCCTCTACACACGGTCCTGGAAGCGCCTTGGGAGAAGAACCTATTAAGAAATGAGATGGGGTTAGTGCTTCTCCGTTATTAGGATCCTCGAAGATTGGTGCCAATGGTCTTAAATTAAGCACTGCTTCGACTTCGATGGCAACAGTTTGTTGCTCCTCGTAAGTATGACCAGACTGGCCGATGTTTTTTATAAGCAAATATTTCATTGACTTCATCGCCGCTTCCCATAGACCGCTAAAGTGCGGTGCACGAGGGGGGATGAAATGAAACAACACGCCAGTTGATGCTGTGAATGTCAGGAGATTCTTTAGAGACTGTTGGTTGAAGAGCTGCTTCCTGAATTCGTCCAATTGTGATCGGGTACAGTAACAACCTCTAATTTCCAAGTCACAACACATCCAATTCAGTTTGTCAACTTATTTATTACACTTCAATGTGATCGCTTCCAAAGTCAGACTAAGCTACGAAGTAATTATGTATAACAAGAGAGTAAAGTAAAGTCATAGAACGATAGCGCGAGAGAGATTTGGCCGCCAATCTTCGCTCATCGTCGTGGTGCTGGTTCCCACATCCCTTCTTTCCTCACCAGCTTCAGCTTCCGGGCATCCATGTCGTGTGGCTCGGTCTCTTGCGGGGTCGGCAAGCTTGGTGATGTTCCAGGATACAGAGACTGACCCGCATCAAGCATAGGTAAGGGGTCAATGTTAGACGCATCGGACGGTGTACTCTGTTGGGGAAACTTTTTCAGATGACTTACATTCCTCATAAGGGTTTGGCCCTCCCCTTTAACTTTCACTATATTTCCTTTCCTCTCGACCACTTTATATTTAGTAGTGTCGAAGTTCGGAGTAAGCTTGTGGGGAAAAACTAAATTTTTAAGGACCACTTTGTCTCCTACTCTAATATCTGCTTTTCTTCTTTTGTCCGAAATTTCCTTTCCCTTTTGCTTAACGGTACAGTCTCTATCTTTTTTCGCTGAATCAGAAAATTCGCCTACCAAATCTTGTACACCTGGGATCTTATCTCGAATGACTCGATTAAACATTAACTCAGTTGGAGCTGTGCCTGTAGTTCCATGAGGAGTGACGTTATACATGAACGTGAACGATTGGATTTCATCCTTAAGATTCTTCTTGTTCAGATGGGCTATTTTCAGACGTTTGACGAGCGCTTTGTTCATATTTTCTACCTCGCCATTGGCCTGTGACCAATAAGGAGGCGTTGTGATTTGTTCAATCCCGCATAATTTGCAGTAGTGTCGGAACTCAGCACTTACGAACTGTCGACCGTTATCCGTTCGAAGCTGTTTTGGGTACCCAAGTCTACAGAAAATGTCTTTACACGCGCCAATAAGCGACTCTGATGTAATAGATCGGAAAAACTTGAATTCCATATATCTTGAATAATAATCGATTAGTACTAAGATATGGGTGGCTTCAATAACGCCCAGTGTAATAACGCCCATGGGCGTTATTTCACAAAAAAAATGCAATAACGCCCGTGGGCGTTATTACAAAAAAAAAAAAAAAATGAAATAAGGCCAGTGAATCTTATTTCACAATTTTCGTGGGCATTATTTTACAAAAAATTTGCAATAACGCCCACAATATTTTTTAGAAATTTTTCATTTATGCATATATTCTGATCTGCTCCGGAACATATCAAACAGAGCCTTAGCAGTGGCGTGAGCCACTTCTTTTACGGCTTTTCAAAGTTTTTACTGTAAAAGCAGTGGCTCACGCTACTGCTAAGGCACTGTTTGATATGTTCCGGAGCAGATCAGAATATATCCATAAAGGACAAATTTGCAAAGAATATAGTGTGGTCTGTGGCCCGGAAAACCAGAGTACAATCCATGCAGTCCTTTACAAATTTCTCGGCGTCTTTGTCTATTTGGGGCCACCACGCTTTTGCTCTTAATCGCCGCTTCATTGCCGATTTGCCTGGATGGCCTTCGTGTGCCAGCGTCAACACTTTCTGCCTTAGATTTGATGGAATAACAATGCGTACTGCCCTTAACATAATTGTTCCCACAGTTGACAGTTCGTGTCGGAATGGGTACAGTTTATTTGAAGGTGCAGAGTTCCACAAACCCTGTTGGAGGCACATCATTGCGTCAACGATTTCTTCGTCATGAACGCTCTTCTCGGCCAACTCAGATATCTCAATCGACGTGGGTACCGCATTTTTAGTTATCAAGAGTATGCTGTGCTCGCCCTTGATATCGTAACACTCTGATGGTGCCTGTTCACACAGCAGTGAAAAAACTGTCAGCAATGTTTTCTTTTCCGGAAATGTATATGACTCTAAATTTATACGCAATAGCCATCTTTCAATCCGTGACGGCGGTTTTGAGGTTGGTTTAAAAATTGTCTCCAGGGGCTTATGGTCGGTCACTAATTCAAACTCCAGTCCCAGTATGTAAAAATAATATCTCTCTACTGCCCAAACCAAGGCCAAACTTTCTTTTTCAGTTTGAGAGCATCGTTTCTCCAAATCGGTTAAGCTTCGACTAGCAAATTCAATTATTTTTGGCTCGTGATCATTGTTAAATTGTAATAATACTGCCCCCAAAGGTACAGGGCTAGCATCTGCTATCAATCTAGTTTTGTCGTTGGGGTCAAAATATGCGAGACTTGGGATTTTAGCTAACGCTGACTTAAGTTTTTGAAACCCTTGGTCTTGAACTGGTCCCCAGATGAACTTCTCTTCTTTTTTTAACAACTCACGCAGTGGTTCAGTGAAATCGGCCAGGTCTGGAATAAATTTACCCACGTAAGTGACCAAGCCAAGGAAACTCCGCGTCTCTTCTTAATTTTTGGGTGCTCGAATGGAACCGTTAGCAGCTATTTTCTCAGGATCAGCCATTATCCCTTTATTCGTCAGATGTGTCCCAAGAATTTGATTCTGGTCGTCTTCCAAATACACTTCTCATCGTTTAGGAGTATATTATATTCTTTAAAGACATTAGGAACTTTTTCCACTGCAGCATCATGTTCCTGTTCGCTATTTCCAAAAATTATTACGTCGTCGATGTAATTCATTACGTTATCGCACGATGAAAGAAGTTCCTCGAGTCGTCTTTGGAAGATTTCCGGCGCCGCGTTTATGCCAAACATCAATCGCTTGTATCTGAACAGTCCTCGAGGTGTGATAAAAGTGGTAATCGGTATACTTGCTTCGTCCAGTTCCAACTAGTGATATGAATCCTTTAGATCCAGTCGTAAAAATAATTTGGCGTTTCGTAATTTAGTCATAAAGGATTCGAACGTAGGCAGAGGATAGTTTTCACGAAGAATGGCTCGGTTGGCCTGTCGCATATCCAGACATAGTCGAATGTCGCCATTCGGCTTAAACGCAATTACCACCGGACAGATCCAAGGACTGTGACCACTCACAGGTTCAATGATGTCCATGCGGTGTGCTTCTTCTAATTTAGCATTCACCTTGTCTTCCAACGCCACCGGAATTCGCCTCATTGGTTGTTTTACGGGGTCAACATCCGGATCTATTGTCAGCTTAATCCTAACGCTTTTCCATTTTGGGAACGGCGCTATGACTTCAATGTTGTTAACCGGTAACCCCATTCGGAGAACATTCAACTTTGTAGCCGTTTCCCTTCCAAGCAATGACTGCCGTCCTTTTTCAATGACGAAAAATGATTAAATTTGCTCCGGATTTTCCTTGATCGCTATTGGTGAATCAAAGACACAAATAACATTTAAAATTTCGTCCGAGGCATATCCCCTAAACTGATTAAGAGCATTCGCGCGTACATTGAAAACTGCTGCATTCTTTGTTTTTAAAACCAACCAATCGTCTTGCGAGATCAGGTTGAACCGGGAACCGGAATCAATTATTAATGAAAAGTTCTCGCCACCAATTCGGCGTTTAATCAATTTTTCATGTTCCTCGTCACTGTGTATTTTTAAACAATTTTCCCGCTTTATCTCATTACCCTCTTGGTTTAAATCTTCAATTCTATGTATATTTTTGCGCTTGAAATTCTGATCGTTCGATTGTGGGTATGGACGTTTTAGAATCGTTCGGTATTTGCTGGCAAAATGACCCAGCCGAGAGCACCGGTTACACTTAATCTGTCGAGCCGGGCACGTAGGACTATCTTCTTTATGGCCTGACCGCCCACACCTTCCACACTCGCTATTATGCGGTTTCCGTGGTTTCCAATTAGAAATTTTATTGACGGTGTCTGTAATGTTGGTAAATGATTCGGCAACATCAGATGTGACTGTTTATTTATTTCTTCATCTATCTGATACGCGTTTATAACTTCACTTAATGTTTGTTCTTTCTCTAACAGTTTCTTTTTGAGTTCTGAGTTAGCCCAAGTATCAATAAGTTTGTCCTTTAGACATATTTCTTCTGTCTCGGCTTTCGTGGAACCAAACTGGCATTTTTGGAGTTGCTGACGCAGTCGTAGTATAAATTTCCCCACTGTTTCGCCTTCGTCAGGAGATATTTTCCTAAAAAGGTGTCTCTCGAACGTCGAATTTTGTTTTGGAGAAAAGTACGATGTTAATTTCTCGACCAATATGGAGAAAACGTCATTATTAGCTTTTTCGTTATATTCAACTATAGCATCCGGTAGTGTGTATGCAACCGTCTGCAGTTGCGTGCCGCCCAAGTGTAATAATTTCATTCTTTTCTGAGTTACCGAGTTGACGCCTTCCACCTGTAGGTATATGTTAAAAGCTCGGAGCCACTTCTCCCATTCATCTCGAAGTAACGCCTTCTCCACATTCTCACAAAGGAATGGTTTTATTACGCTGTCCGCCATTACGAACAAGCGTTATGTCTGTAAAACAGAGATTAATTTAAGGCTTTTGTCAAGCAATTTGTATTATAATTATGTTCTTTTTATCTTTGCTTAAACCCACTCTATAATCGCAATATGATAATGGGCTAAGTATGTTATCACAGACTGTTTTTCTGTCTCTGTACTCGACCGCTGACCACCGTCGGGCAATATACGTATGTACTGCTTATTAAATACTTGTCCTTACACACATGTACACACACAGGTATGCATGCATATGTATATATGAATACATACATTTTCATCGGCTGATTGCCTCTGACCACTGTCAGATAGAATTTTTCAAACCCTTGTTAAATAACTGTACCGGCAATTTGCCTTTGACCATTGTCAAAAAAATCAGTTATTCCTTATTAAACATTTGTTTAATATTTATCTTTTTTTCATCGGCTGTTTGCCTCTGACCACTGTCAGATAGGAATCCTTTTTTTTTCAATATGCCTCTCTGACCACTGTTATATAGAATCTGTATGTGCGTGTGTATGTGTACTAAACCGCAACCAATTTCGTTGCTTTGCATCCACATGCATGTATGTGTGTGTTCTTGCGTCTCACACCAAACTAAGAACAAAACGCAAAGGAGACAAAAAAAAAACGGGGCTTTGCAGAAATCGCTTAGCGCACGCATGTAGATATTTGCACACGATTATTAAATTAGTTATGTTTTTATTCCTTTGATTTAGTTTATTTCGTAATGTTTGGTTTTTTTTTACCTCGTCGCCAATGTAACAACCTCTAATTTCCAAGTCACAACACATCCGATTCAGTTTGTCAACTTATTTATTACACTTCAATGCGATCGCTTCCAAAGTCAAAGTCAGACTAAGCTACGAAGTAATTATGTATAACAAGAGAGTAAAGTAAAGTCATAGAGCGAGAGCGCGAGAGAGATTTGGCCGCCGATCTTCGTTCATCATCGTGGTTCTGGTTCCCACAGGTACCAACGAAATTAGTTGCGTTGTCGCACCAAATGCTCTCAAGAAGGCCTCTGCGTCCAATAAATCGCTTTAAACATAAAATAAAGGTATTATTGGAGAGGTCTGAAACTAGTTCAACATGAACAGCTTTAGTAGCAAAACAGATGGAAACGGCTATATACGTTTTATATGGCTCCTTTGCGCGAATTCGGAAAGTGGTGGTAAATGGACCGCATAAATCAATACCACAGGTGTCGAACGCCTTACTTAAAGTCAGTCTTTCCGCTGGCAAGGATCCCATTATTTGTTGCATAAGCTTTGGCTTGTAATGGCAACAATGAACGCAGTTTTTTACTACCTTGGTGGCCAAGCGACGAGCATTTATTATCCATATTTGAAGTCGTAGTAGTCCTATAAGCGCCTTGGGTCTTGCATGCATGTTCATTCTGTGAAGATGTTCCACATACTTGTAGGTGAATGGGTGATCCCTGGGAAGAAGCAATGGGAATTTAGCGTTGACTGAAATTGGTTCCCTTGCTAGGCGGCCGCCGCACGGTGGTCTGGCTTATATGGGGAGAGCGGCCAAAAATACTTCTAGCAGACATATCGTTGTGAAATTTTTACTGTAAGTTCTTTGAAAAATAAGAATTGCAAAAA